>JAOTON010000866.1:0-137500 GCA_034440635.1 Lepas anatifera | reverse complement strand
TCCGATGCATGCAAGATACAGCTGGCAAAGACACCGAAAACAATCTGCATTGCAAACATCTGAGAGCTATTTCGATTGCCGAGTTTGATGCTGCCTTCTCTGGAAGGCCCGCGCGATTTTTCATTCTAAATCATGCTCGTTTGTCCTAATTGCGGCGAAAATACCGCGTTCCGTTTTAGAGCGTGCAGTTAAATATCGAATTCCGCACGTAACAGCTGTCGGCCCTCTGTGGTCTAAGGGTGACGCAGTGTGGCTGATTAGATTCTGGCATGATTGGACAGGTGGAATGCAATCAAGGACAGATTCAGTCACCCGATGTCAGCGAACGCCTGCGGCGCCTCTGCATATTTCGAATTTCGACGATGATGTGTCCCGCCAATGCGGCAGAGCACAATGGCAAATTTGACTGCATTCTAATTTAGTGGGACTGGAATGCAGCCGTCCCCTCTGCCTGTGCATGGTGTGGGTGTGATTTTTCAATGTTGGAGCCGCTTCAGAATTATTCTGTAATGGTCTCTCGGTAATCGTTTAAGCGAGGTCTTGGCACTGCACCTAACAGAAAGTGTCTTCTGGGCTTGTCATAAAACAGAGACCAGAGCAAGACGAACACAAGAAGCAACACTAAAAACACTCAGACTCGCCATGTGCCAGTCACAAGAGTTACTTCGGCTGATTAGAAAGCAAAGAAACACGCAATGTCTCCGCTTTCATACCATTTCCAGTTGAACCGCAGCAAGACGTGGGTCTTCGGTAGTTTTTTGTGCGTCATGCCCACATCTCGCTGAGGAATGCAGAGACGCCAGTTTGGGACTTAAGTCCGGGCTTCACAGACCCACCCTAGGTTCCGGCTGTGTGGGCCCCCCGGGACGCGTGCGGTTTCACTTGGTTCTGGAGATCCGCTTCTGCAGTCAGCAACTGGGACTGCGATGAAAGCAAATATTTCATAACCATTTTTAAAAATTACATTGATTAAAGTAGGAAAATTGTCATTATAGAGGTGTCATCCGTAAATTAAAAGCAGAAGTCTTCATTTGTAATAGCTCCACGAATAATCTCTCGTACTCGCTTAGCAAGGAGCTGGCATTGCTCTGGAAGAAGCTTTCTTGGCTTTCAAAAATTCTTAACCTGTCTGCGTTGTCACCAATGATATTTTTCTAGCTTATGGCTGTGTGCAACCCGCAAACCTCCCATCATTCAGTATTCTGTACATGTTTTACTTTTACGACAGGGAATGAATACTGCTTTTGTTGTTTGTGATTCAAAATTAGAGAGGACGTAGGGGAAGTCCGTGCAAAAGTACGCACTTAACTTTCTGAAGGCTTTCATTTTTCTCCTATAAATCTAACAGCTAAAATGTTGATGTGTCTGTTTAGCCTGAATAATTGTCTATGTATGGTCTATGTTTCAACTCGATGCCTCTGAAAGGAACTCGCCAGGAGCCCAACAAAAATAAAAAGTCACGTGCGTACTCTTGCCGGAGTGGGTCGGTAAGAGTACGCAAGAGAGGAGGTTGGAGTACGCATTAATGCCCCGCTGTGCTTTAGGTGCATAAGCCATTTCGCGAAGTTTTTTTGTCGCCAAGCACGGTGATTGTATGATTTTATATCGTTCTGAATGTACAATAACTATATTGCAACGCTTAGTTTTCCAAATAGGAATTACGGACTCTGTCCCGAGCGAAAATTACATTTTCCTATCTCTTAACCGCCCCACCGGGGTCCGCGCCACCTTCGCCCCACCGGGGGCCATCGATGGCCCCCCTCTAACTCCGAAAATATGGGCGTTAGCGCAAATCTGCAAAGTGCAATAGAAAGCTCGCGTGAATTCAGTAAGAAATCACTTCGCATGTTTTAGTGCTCAGGTCAATGGTTTGACCTCCTCCAGAGGTCAAATTAGGTCAAGATCGGCTATTTTCACTCAAATATGCAATGATAAAGCAAACTGGGCATAACTCTTATGTCATTAGAGCTATTGAGGCCTGGTAAAGTACATTTGATAGCAAATTGCCAGTTCTTTTTCCGCTATGTGGAACGTAAAGACCTCCCGCCAGTGGTTTGACCGCCAGAGGTCACCTCGTGACCTAATATGACCTGAGGTCACGAAAGGTCAAAAAGTGACCTTGCCGTATATCAAATGAAAGCCAGTGACAAGACAAACACGATGGTGTTTGTTTCACCGCTCTAGCTCAATTAGGTCAAAAGTTATTGTCAAAATACTGTTTTTGACCTCTGGTGACCTTGGATGACCTTGGAAAAGTCAAAGGGCAAATATGACCCCTGGGATCCGTGAAAGGGTGTCCAAAAACGTTGTTCTGAGCAGTCTGAGTATTTGCAATCATTTTTGTGGCTTTTATATCATGAAATAGCTTTTCCCCATGCTTTGTCAATGGGAGAGGTCGCCTCGTGACCTGACCTCAGGGCACGAAATCAAAAATCCCGGATATACACCTTGTAGACCCTGGAGGGGTCATGAAGTGTAGGAAGTTTCAAATCGATCGACTTTGAAATGTAGCTCTTACAGAGCTCTAAAGGTGAAGTGAGGTGACCTTGGTTGACCTCGTCTGGTGACCTGACCTTGGGTGACCCGGGGTAAAAATTTCAGGGATGATGGGAAAATGATTCAGTGAGAGGTAGAGCCCTCAACCGCGGTGCTGCGCCTCGTCGTTTTCTGTTATCCCGGAAAAACCTACGGGGGCCATCGATGGCCCCCGGTGGGGCGAGGGTTAAGCATGTGCACTCTTGCCCAATGGTCTACTGTGTACTCTTACCGGACATGCTCCCTTGGGAAGAAAGTCTTCATAACATGTTGGCAGTCGTTTTGGCGTGAGCTCCAATCCTGCAGCACAGTTATAGCTCAACTTTCTTACGGATGACAGACCGTAGTATGATACTTTTGATAATAGGAGCATGGTCTACAAGTTTAGCCAGTTAAGAAATATTACTTCAAGGGTGCCCAGAAACTTATTTTGCCCTGTACTCCCGCGGAAAGAACAGGAGCAGTTGGATTTTGGTGTGCAGTCTAGGCACTGACCTTGCTTTTTTATAGCAGGGTATCCACCATCTCAGTGGCTGCTAAATAACCAAAACAGCTGCTGCGTACTCTTATCTCCTGCGAACTCTTACCCGCCCTTACCCTACACTCATTATTATTCATTCATTATGCATTCATCATTACTGAGGACATACTGAGACTCCGAAGAATAATACGTTGGAAAGTGTTAAACCAGCTTCGGGAGCGATGCCCTCAGAGCTCTAGAAAGATTTGGAGGGGTCTCAGTTCGGGCAGCCCCTCACCATGCGGAAAAAATGGAAGTTAATTTCTTCAGATGCACAAATTGGCTGCCTTTCAGGGCACTACAGCATGGAAAATACTGCTTCCAAATTGTGTTTTAAATGCTTCTAAATATGTCCAAATTTTTCCAATAAATGCCACTTATAATTGCAGGGACTGCGAAAGTGTTAAAGAAGGTAAACATATTTGATATGAAAGAAATTCATGTTATATATTTTCTGCACATGAGTATTAAATTTTAAAAATAATTACATTGGGTTGGTTTGGATGGATGGAAGGTCCTCTATAGAAGACACAGCGGATACCATAACAACTTCAAAAGGTATAATATGGTATGTCATCCAAAGTTCTGGCGAGATGTCCACGGTGGAAAAACTACACAGAGCATTTATTTTGAACTCAAGCTGGGGCCATTACTGGTTCTCAGTCCTCCTGCTGGCATTCAGACCCTTGATTTCCTTCCTCTGGGGACCAAATTCATTTTAGAAATAAATGACTGCATACTTTTCCCCTGTTCTGTAAAGACCAGATCCCTTTACCGTTCGATTTGGAGGAAAATCGTTCCCTTAGCTGAAGGCTAGAAAAGTTCTTTAAGTTGGTATATTCTGCAAAGTAGGAAAACAGCTTGCCCGATGAAGAAAACGGTAGTCTCATTTCGACTGTCGAGATGTATCCCCCTTGAAGCCCTAGAAATGACTTTTTGCTCTCTGGTTCTTAGCAAAAACGTACTAGAGTTGCATGAGGTTTGCGTACAATATTTTGAACTCTGACTCTGTCAGCCTATGGAGCTTAAATACTAGAAGAAAAAAAACGGCAAAAATGTGATCCTTTTGGCGGCCAAAAGATACTATTTTAGGTTTTGGAGAGGGCCACGGCCCCTTTGCCCCGCCCTGGATCCGCCAGTGGACTGCGGGGTGGCATACAGCATGACAACGACATCACGGAGACGCTCTGATCCACCCATGACCTGAACATAGAACCCTTCATAGCCTTAAGCCGTGTTTTCTTCTGGCCTGGCGCAGTTCCACAACCCGATCCGTAGCCCTGATGTAGGACGGTATGTTAGAGTGATTGCGTACTTTTAGGAATATTGGACTTCCACCGTTTTGCTCTGATCGGTCTGACCATTACCGGGACAGTTGGAATTGACCCTCATTTATTCTAACCAACGAGTTTGCGCTAGCCCCGTTCTGGAAAGATTATGTCCGGTACTTGATTGTGGGGACGTTAACTACCAAGAGACCGTGTAACTACTCACCGCTCAATGTGTTTAACCTATCTGTCCCCAGTGCTTGATAATGGTGCAAAATGGCATGCAATTTGGGGTAATTTGAAGTAAATTCCAGCTCAAGCTGCATATGGATTGACCAATAAGTCTGGGAAGTCTCTACTAGTACATTTTCGAGGGCCGAACGTGTCACGCATACGGCTCTGTAAGCTTTATTCGAATGTGTTTTGTGTACAAGGGATACTTGTGTTACTGATATGTTAGTCCATCAAAATTGGGTAGGTTTTTCTGGCTCGTCGTGCTTAACATATTAAGGCTAGCATCTGATAGTATGTCTTCTACTTTGAATGTGTGGGTAAGTAATGGGTTGGGGATAAGTTTCCCTAGCTGGTAGGTTAGCTGGACGTCCCCCAATCGCACTATTTTGGCAGTCCACTTATGTTTTTCTCTCTTTTACCTGCGCGGGCCTACGTAGGTTGTTCAAGTTTGTGTTATTGGTGAATCCCATTGGTAGCAGTTCTAAAGACCGTTAATATGCTTCAACTTGGCGTCCCACACCCCGCTCCCGGTGATTCGCACTGCAAGGTCCCCCCTACTACCAGCAAAAATGTTGTGGCGACGTCCCCAGTCTAGACATAGTGCTGAGGTTTTCAGCAGTGCACCACAGTGCTTGTAGTATAAAACTAGATCTAACCTGAACATTCTGAAATTAGATCTAACCCGAACATAAGTTGACAAGGTATATACTGGCCTGTCTCGCGGGTAGTTTCGAATCCTGGATATAAAATTCACGTGGATTATATATTCAGGCACAGCCCTTTGTCAGAATCGGTTCTTGACCAGAATTCGTCAGAACCGAATATATAATCTAAGTGCATTTTATATCCGGGACTCGCGGAGGCAGGCCAGTATATACCTTGTCAACCTATAATCATGCTCTTCACATCAGCACTGCAAAACCCACTAACCTGAACATGTTCAGGAGGCTTAAGACATTGATAAGATCCGGAACGGTGACAGCAGCAGAGGGGATCGTGTCCAGTGACCCATATCCTCAGTTTGGGAACTACAGGGCAGATATCAGACAAGTTATTTACCCCCACGGTGATTTTGTTACCAGGCAAGAAATTTTATAGAAATTACAAACTATTGTGGAGTCTTTCCAGAGAGGAAATGAGATTCCTGCACGCCCAGGATGAGAAGGCTAGGGGTTCAAGCCCTCCTCTCGAAATGTTAGAGCGCCTATAGTAAATGCGTAGCCGGAGGCTGATTCGAGGCAATGACGAGGTAGTCTCGAGCCCCCACCCTTCCCCCTGAAATGAAGTCATGGGTCCGCTACTGGTAGGCTAGGTACCTGATCGCCAAAAAAGCTCTATTGAAGAAGATATTTGCACCTTAATGAGTAACAATCTCAGCTTTGAAAATTTTGCAATGTTCTGGCTCCCTGAGGGTTTTTCCAGCTATGTTAGTGAGATCGAGATTTCTTGTTGGCCTTATACCGATTTCTGGAAATATTTTAATGTAGGTGGCCCTAAGATATTTGTTGTGTTTGATAATTTTAGTGCAGATCGCCTATTAGTGTAACTTCTGAATGCAATGGGAAGAGGAAATGTTTGGAAGATTTGCCAAAACTACCACCTATCCTCTTGATACAGAAACCGCAATTGGGGAAATTACAAACATTCACATAAGCTGTCAGCTTAAGGTGTGCCCATATTTCTCCGGGCCCATGGTGCTAAAGCCCAGAGATTCCCACCTATGTGGAAGATGCACTGCCCTTCGTACCTTGGAATTTTGAGATAACTGACAAATGTCTGATATTATGTATATTCTTCACGAAACCTGACTCATGAAGCCAAGAAACGTGTATGAAATTTGTGGATGGATGATCTCGTACGAAGAGAAATAATGTAGCCGAACAATTAAGTAAATATCTGCCGGTTAGATGATAAAATGTTGTGCCCTCATGTCTCCTGGTTTGAGTGTCCACGGACAATCTAAGAACCGCATAGGCGGACCCAGGGGAGGCAAAGGGGGCACGTGCCCCCCGATCCCCCCTTAAATGGTCACGTCCGAGGTGTGGCGCCCAATGCCTTCCACCCCCCCCAGGATGCAAAATCGGCGCCCATCGATAGGTTTGGCGCCCACCGAAGTTTGCCGGTCAAGAGTGGCGCTTCCGGTCGGATGGCGCCCCCCGATCGGGAATTCTGGATCCGCCTATGAAGGACCGGCATATATTCCGCTACGCCTGCACTTCCTTCACAAACTTTGAATCCATGAAATCTACGTAAAAACAGCGGACTTCAACAATTATTGAATAGTGATAAAATCATTTCCGTTGGCGTTACAGTGGTTGAAAAGCAAAATACCGCATCTAGCCACTCTCGCTCGCACGCTATCCTTAATATATCAAGCATTCCCTGCGTGCATGGCGCAATCCACAAACATTTCAAATACTATGTCTTTCCTACAATATCCCAGTAATCCCACATAATGTCACGTGACTTCCCACGTTGCCTACATCATTCCATGTGACACCTCATACCTCCTGCAGCATGTCACGTGACGGCGGTCCACACAGTCCATGCTATTCGCGCGGTGCCTTGCATCTTGCAGTTCCAGGAGTTTGGGAAAGGAGAGCGTTGCGCTTCGTGCTGCGAACCGTACGGTCGTGCAGTCATTCCCTCTGTGCGGGAGGTGCAGACCTTGTGGGATGTGAGTCACTGTCGCGACGCGGCGCTCGGAAAAGCTGCAGCACGCGAAGCTGAAATAGTCGCGGGTGTGAATGCCCGCACTATGATTCTTACAGGTTAGATCCAGAGGTCAGAAAATGTATTCATTTTGCCCAATGTTGGCTCATTTGTATCCAGAAATAGGAAAGTGACGCCAGCAGACATGGGCTTCTGGGATTTTATGGCGGAGAAAATGGCTATCCTTAGCTCACAGGAGCTTAGCTCACAGAAGTAGATGTGACGCCAGGTCGTAGCACCATATTATATAGAAGTTCTTAGTTGCAACTCAACAGGTATTTGTCCCAACTTTTATAATATTCCATCTCCTAGTTCCCCAAAGCTTCCCGAACTATGTTGGCAGGATGGGTATTTGTTATGACCTGTGGGTAAATCAAGCCCATGCCTCGTTCTCGTCCTCGGAAGTCTTTAAGTTACATGTGCACTTTTTCAATTTTGGGTGTGGCATGGAGCTTGCTTTCATGCGCTGCCTTGGTTTGACGGAGATACAAATTGTACGAACATGATTTCAGCTGGTTTACTTCACGACCCATTTTGCACCTCCACTTCCCTGCGGGGGACGTTAACATTGGTGTTGATTGGTGACACATCGTCTGTTATTGCGCGTCTCATGAAATGGTCGAGAGCTCGAGGAACCAACTCACTCATGTTGCACCTCCGTGCAGAATATGAACTATCAAATGCTCACTTGCTGTCATCGTATATCGTAGTGTAGCTGCCCATTAGTTAATGAAATATTTGTGAACGGAGGGGACTTGGGCGGGAAGTGGCGCCGTCAAACAAGAGCAATTCGCACAGTTTCTATCAGACGCCATTTTCCGCGTATCTCTCCAGGCTTCAGCAGCTTCCACACGTCACTTAGCCGCATAATATGGTAAAACTTGTTCAATCGATCACAATGCGTCACATTTTAACTCTGTGCTGCTTTCCATGCATAACCTCAGCCAAACTATTCGAATGGCCCATGCCAGATTCTTTACGACATGGCTGTCAGTGGAAAGGCGGTGATTTCAGTCGGTTATAACCCCATCTGACAACGTCAGTTGGACTGCACCGCCTCGCTATGGGATGGCTCCCACATCCAACAGACTAGTGAATGAGAGCAATCCACATTATACAGTACGACGTCTGATGAGACTGAAGCTCGGCTTCTTTGTATGCAATGGTGGCCGACTGGTCCGCCGACGGCACCAGCCGAAATATTCAGCGATATATACCGAGGTAATGCCTCGCCTACAAATATACTGTATTTCACCAGGGCAGCACTTGTCATCAGTCGGGGAGTTTTGCACGTAAGCACATAAATGTCGAGCTGACGTAGTGCCTGAGCATTAGGCAGTCCATTTTTGTGCAATATTTGGTACAGTTCTCTCAGAGGGGATATTTTTCCCATGATACGATCAGTTTCGAATCGATTTATAACAATGTTATCCGTACTAAGTGAGGCTTCCTACAGCCTAAAAAAGCCTAGAGATATGCGATATATAAGATATACGTCACATATGACCAGTGACAGGGTACCAATTTTACAGTGGCGGATCCAAGGGGGAACAAAGCGGCTGTGGCCCACTCCAGAGCCTGAAATAGTATCGTCTGACATCCCAAAATGTCCAAATTTTAGCCGCTTTGTTGTAAAAATACTATGTTCCCGCGATTTTTTCCCAATTTAGGCCTCCTCTAAAACCTTACTTTGGTCCCCTAAAAAGTTGCTCCTAGATCCGCTAATGCTATTTTGTGTCGTCCTGAGGTGATACATTCGGTTTGTTTCACATGTAGCATATCTTTAGATACTCGAACAATGAAAGATATTGGAAATAGTAAATCTCCTGGTCACTATCAGTGTGTGACATCGGAAAACCCATTGTATGAAAAAGAAGACTCAGGTTTATAAATACGCAAATGTTTGGCTCTGACATAAGCATTATGGAAGCCTAGCTTAAAAAAAAGCAAGAGCGGATGAGTTTACTATGACCTTCAATGACCCGATGACATCTGATGTCTGTCCCGTGGTGTATCCGGGGGTCATTGTGCTCCATTCCCAATCGCGACATCATTATGGCCACTAATGGGCCGCCAACAATCGCTTTTGCCGCCTCATAAATTGCACAGCGGAGAGATGAGAGAGAGAGAGAGAGAGAGAGAGAGAGAGAGAGAGAGAGAGAGAGAGAGAGAAAAAAAAAAAAAAAAAAAAAAAAAAACTCTGTGAATGAACTGGGGGCGGGAAGATAAGACAGCGTAAGGACCGTATCCCGGCCCATCCAATTTCCATGGTCGCTTGGCAAAAGATGAAACTGCCGGCTCTCGCTTATTCCAGACCGGGATTCGAAGTCATAGACTGGATTGTGCCATTTCATGCTCGTTTTCCTCACACATTGGATGTGAAAGTATTTGTCTTTCTGCTGTATGCTATTTAGCTCCAGATCTCGGACTAAAGGAATCACGACAAGTTCATATATTATATGTCTAGCTGACGCAATGCCGCATCAACGAGATGTACTTCTAGCCCGTGACGGCTGGCGATGTTCCTGCGTCGGTTGGGGCGCCTGTAGGGCCCCCTCCCTCATATGGCATCGCTGACGGCCGGAACAATCAATCAATCAATCAGACGTACTTTTGCAGTATGCTTCTAACAGTGCGGCTCGTGTTGCGCCAAAACAACTTTTCCATTTTTCCGTTTTCCTGTATTATTTTATTTGTTATAAGTTTGGTTTTAGGAAATCAAGCATGGTGAAAATCATCGTACATGCATGAACAAAAAATCAAAATATCAAAACAAAACACCTAAATTGAACAAAACATCTGCAGTATCAATAACATACCACACAAATCGTTGGAATTAGAAATAGTGACAGCTCCAGAACAAAATGAGATGAAGAATCATGGATTCAATAGTAGCGTTTCGAACTCCTGCGCTGCTTAAAAAAACTAGCACAGCCTTCCGCTGCTCTCACGTCACCTATATCACTTGTCATAAGATATCGTGCTTCTCAGTCGCGGTAGAAACTAGCGCCCAGATTTTTGAAGCCAGCCGGACGCTTAATCATTGCAGTTTGTGGTTCAGTGATTCTGGAGAAAAAGGAGGCCGTTTGGAAGTTTGCTGTGAGGTCGGCTCAAAGAAAGGCGCCGTCATCAGCAATCAGGAATTAGAGTTATCATGTAAGAGTTTCGGCGGCTCGGATGCAATAGGATGATTCTGGACGGTTCGAGAATAAGAATGAAAAGGAACCGACCTGCAGCATGTCAACCAGCTCGCATCGCAGATGCGACTTATACATTTTTTTTAGCGCGGCAGTGGCTCTCCATGTTTTAAAGAAAATGTGTTGAAATCAGAGGGCAGGGTTAAATATGCAAAATGTCTGAAGAGAGGTGCAAATAATGTGTCCAAACACCACTTGGAGATGAGTCAGTAACACGGCATAGTTGAATATGGTAACAGTTTTATTTTATAAGCACAATAAAAATGATGTATTATGTCGCCTGGCTGATTTTCGCGCAGAGAAGCATTGGGCATTGGTTATAAAATCATGTGTTTTCCCTGACGGATACTTATGACTACCACAAGATGAGCCCCAAGCAAAAAAGGCTCAAGATTCTAGGGTCTTACGGAAGAGGAAATTCTCATCCCAACGGTTAAACTAAATTTGACAGCAGAATGTAATACCATACTTTGTAAAGCGGTTATGTGTTCGTCAATGGGTAGTGGGTACCAGGCTTAGTGAAATATAACAATCTTCTCGTTCCACGATATTCTCACTAATTATGTTGGCAATCTATTTTTTTCATCTGGAATTAGGGCACTGGATTTATCAGCTTAACAGGTAACCACTGCGGGATGGTGGAGGGTCTTTCCGTGCAGTTTCGCCGTAGATCCACGTGGAGATCTATTGCTGCTATGAAGCTCGGCAACTAAGTCGTTCATATCTATGACAAAAAGCAGAATTATTTCTAAGGGGGTAAACATATTAAAAGCCCCACCCACAGCAACATAAATAGCCGACAGTAAAACAATGAGGAGCAAGCTGGCTCTCTTCTTGCAGCGGCTGTTTAGATGCACCTAATGCACGTTGGGATGCACGGTACGTATACACACACACACACACACACATATATATATATATATATATATATATATATATATATATATATATATATATATATTTGAGTAGTTGGGCAATATATCCTCTTCGATGCAGCGACTATTGAATAGTATTGCTGATTCGCACTTGATAACTTTTTTGTTGTTTAATTATATTATTGATGGTTTGTTTGGTTGCAATTGAAATGTCTTTGGTCAAATCAGTAAAGTCAAATCAGTAAAGTTATTTGGTCAAATCAGAAATCAAATCAGTAAAGGAAAAAAGTTATCAAAGTGCGAATCACAATACTATTCAATAGTCGCTGCATCGAAGAGGATATATATATATATATATATATATATATATATATATATATATATACATTTACGTATCAAAGAAGCAAACTCATTCGTAGAATTTTGCACGAGAAGCAAAACAGCAAGCACACATGACACGTACTCTCATACCTACCTACAGCCAGGTATTCACTCTGCTCTCTATTAAAATGTTCATAATGTAGGATAACATACCTAATGTGACAAATCTACGCCAGCATTCCAATGGGCTGGGATTACACTTTGTCTGATGTCATGTAATCGGTGCATGTTCTGTTCACAGGTCCGCTGGTCAATGTGTCTGCAGTGGAGCGTCAGGCAGCCCAGCTGCCTTGTGACGTCACACCTCCAGTGACTGGTGACGAGCTACGATTGGTGCTTTGGTACTACGGCACCGGCGGCACGCCAGTTTATACGTAAGTCGGTCTCAGCTGAACGGATTAAGCGCGGTTGCAGGAGCATAACCAGGTGGGCCGAAGATAGAGAAGAAGGGCGTGAGCTATCTGGGGGATTTTCTACTCAACGCTGAGAAAAACTGTTTTCTCTATACAGATGTTCATCAGAGTTCGGGTTCCTTATTGCCATGACTCTATTACTACATATACGATGTTCAGTGTTTGGGCTAATTTAGCTTAAATCGGAAAATTTTCGGATGAAAACCGGGAGTCTGGGTCCCCTGCCCCCAGCTCATATTGTGAACGCATCTGTTCCCTGCTGCCTAGTGTAAAAGTTCACCAGTCATGTAGCAGTGAGAAATCAGTCCGATTTTTCAGTCGGGATGTTCAGCTCAAGCATAATTTGCTGTCAAAAGACAATGTAAATACATAGAGCGTATGTGACACGTTAAGCAGGGTCCAACAGTAGTTTTTGTTACAGACATGTATATCCACAAAAGTTTCAGCACACATATTTTGTGTTGGTGGCTCTGGCTTTGATGTTCATTCACGATGCGACTGAGTTTTGGCATCGACAACATTCTCGTTCAGAGTAGTCCACCAGTCGCATCAACATCAGTCCTGAACGTTAAAGGAGCATATATGGTTTATATTGCGTTACGTTACGGTAAGTTTTTGACGAAGAATTGGCAACGGAATTACGCTACAATAGTGTTCACGGGCCACAATTTTACGAATTTTAGCTATTATACTGTACTAGGTAAAACATATCGTGCTATCTATGCAGGGCTTGACCCTAAATTTTAAACATAACTGCTGCATAGTAAGAAAAAGCTGGTACCGCCTGTTGGGCAATAAAAAGTGATAGTTTTTTCGCATTTGTTCATTACATCAACTGTCAGTCTTGTCTTTGCTAGACCTGGGAGAAGGGTTCAGACATTTGCAGTCTTCCAGTTTTCAGCTTATATTCGATTCATGTTTATATTCTTTTATAACCCTCCAGTAGCTATTATATGTCAGTGACACCATTTCACTAGCTGTGCTTGTGTTGTTTTGAAATTGTTTTAGTGCGTTTTTAGGAGCAAGCAGGCTGTTGATTTCATATGTTATCTTTCATTGACTTCACCTATATTTGAGTATAAGCCTGTTGGCGATAAATACACATACAGTGATACAGTCATGTGCGAACTGTCTGGTGAGTGGCACGTTCCCAACATTTTAATGGTGAGGACTCCGTATGGTCATTGACTGTGTCTGTCCTTAATGTCAATTTTCGGAGGGCGCTCAGCCAGAGGCGTCCCATTTTCGGGTGGCTTCCATCGTTGGCCAGTCGTCCCATGCCAACGTCCCATTTTCGGGTGGGTTTCATCGTCGGCCAGTCGTCCCATGCCAACGTCCCACTTTCGGGTGGGTTTCATCGTCGGCCAGTCGTCCCATGCCAACGTCCCATTTTCGGGTGGGTTTCATCGTCGGCCAGTCGTCCCATGCCAACGTCCCACTTTCGGGTGGGTTTCGTCGTTGGCCAGTCGTCCACTGCCAACGCCAGACACCAGTTCGATTATGTAGCTGCCCCCTCCAGACAGCAGCGCCTACTGGGCAAAATTAGGTTGGCTCATTCTTGATAAAACTTTCCGAATATCGACCTCCGAACAACGCCGCAAATCGTTTGGGGTGGAGGCGGGGTGCCCCTCACAATACACAAGCAGTGCCTTTTCCCAGATGGCATATTGCCTTTCACATAAGAATTGACCCCATCTTATGTGACCCCATCAAGATGTGTAAAAGGGAAATTTCAACTGCAAAATTGTCAAGCTAGATAAAAAGAAAAGGTCAAACAAATTAAAAGCCAAAATTTTAAAATGTTAAACTTTTCTTTTTTAAATAATGTATAGTTCAAGACGAGTTCAATGATATACAAAATTTGTTAATCAGGCGATGCGTTTTTGAGTTATGAAGTATCAAAGATGAGTCTACAAGGTGACCTCCCGAAAATGCCTCGGGCTATAACTCGGTCACCGTTGGTTGGAGGGAGCTAAGATTCTCACAGGCGTGTTCCTGGCCCAAAACTCCCCCGAAGACAAAGTTTCAGATTTTTCTAGACATGGTGGTGTCAAATTGAACTATTTTTGGTCGTTTTGTCCTGGAATGCCCCAGCTGTCACTTTCCACGATTGTAATGTCATTACCTATATGTCATCAATAAACATTCTCCCTTGAACATTGGCATGCTAGGTAGGGGGGGGCGGGGTGGCGTGATATATGTCCCATAGCTTTGAAACAAGGGTGATGTTCTCCCAAAGTTTTTGGGTCAAGCAATGTAACCTCAGTAAAACAAGAAACGTCCTAAATCACAGACAAAATGCTGACTTCCAAATCAATTTTCTTACCTTTTCCCCAACTCAACCCGGAAAAATGCGCTTACTCATTGGATATTTTTCCCGGAAGTGCTTCGGAAATGCTGGTCGGTTATTAGGTTTATTAGATAGCGTTGTGTCGCAAAACTTCACACCATCTTCATCGGTTATCGTCTAGGCGCACTACGCTCTTGTCTACTACGCAGATATCCGCGTCGGCGCCTCTAACTTGGGCCAACTTTGAAACTGTTTCGCCCGTGCCGGAAAACAACCTTGAATAGTGAAGAAGATAACCGAGCCGAAAGAGAAAGGCTGTGACTAAAAGTTTCTGATAATAATTTTCTACCTAAATGGCCACATACATACCCTAACACATCACCATTTTCGTCGAAAAATTTGAACCGATTTTTTTCGCAAGACACGCAAATGCACCTCCAGCAATCAGCAGTCGGAATTCAGCGGCAGCCGCATGCCCGCGAGGCACATAGATGAGAGAGATCGCAAGCTCAGGGCGCCGACCTGGGGTTCAGGCGTTGGTGGCGAGGGGTAGCGCGGCGAATACTTTGGTGCATCCAGTAGTGACTTTTCGAGGGGGCCAAACCAATGTTTGGAGAGGGGGGCTAAATCGAGGAGAAGTCGTGAAAACATGGTAGTTAAAAAAACGTCAAAATTTGGCCCTTTTGGGGACCAAAGGATACTATTTTAGACTTTGGTGGGGGTCATGGCCCCTTTGGCCAGTGGGCGAATAGAATGACCAATTCCTTCAGAGTGGTTGGTTGGGAGGTTGTGAGTGTTTAAGTGCGCGCTGTTGGACTGCTGAGAGGGGGAGGAGCACTCTCATAACTCCGGAAGTGGAAGGGGGTGGCCACTTTCTTCTGGCCGAAATACTATCGTTAAAAGTGTATGATATTACGACAAAAATGTTCTATTTTGATATTTCATAAGGCTGCAGGGCATAAAATAAGCATTGCACTTCACTGTCTGGGCGACCAAACATAGGGACAGATGGACATAGGGTTCCATCGCTGGGTTCGACCCCAGGTTTTAAAACCCGTGGTGACGCCCTTGGTTGACGGCTTACGATATTTTAGTGTGTGCCAAGTTCCGAAACGTTCTTGGGTAGGGCGAGAACCTTTTTATCAAGATGCAATTTGTAAAGATCGATTTACAGTCGGCAAAGCGCATCAAGTGAATACTGGTACTTGGCAAAGTCTGGCATACTACGTTTGACTTCTCTCATTAATTCGTGGCATTGTCATTATAATTATATATACTCCCTAATAAAAGATGGCTACTGGTAAACTAGTAACGGTTTCGTGTTATTACAGTTCCGATAATTATTTTTCTGGGGTAACGCAGGCCAGCTCTCTTGACATGATTTTTGATGTGGTGGCGGGGGGGGGAAGAACAGTCTATTTCTATTAGCCTCTTAGAATTCAGAACAGTCTACTGGGGACAGATGGTAAGAGCCGCGAACTGGAATAACTGGAAATGACTGAGACAAAAAAAATTATTTGATCCCGCATCTGATCTAAGCCAAAAGCAAATTTGCAGTGCATGAGTTTTTCAGTTCTGTTTTCTAGGAATTACGCAAAAGCTATCGCGAGCTGTGCGCTCCTTGATCATAAAACACAGATTTGATTTTCGCCATGCGTCCATAGCTCATTTCGAAACATATAATGTCGATATTTTTGCCTGTGACTGTCCGCTTGCAGGACGCTTGGGATGTCAGCGGTTTTCTGAAGGAATTAGTATGTGTTTGTAAGTGAGTACTTCGCGTGACCGAGAGATTTATGATAGCTCGGCTGGATTTGTGCGATAAAATCGGTATATCGTAGTGAGTGAGCATCCGGGTTGTCCTTACATGTTTAGAACATCATCTTACAGAGACGGTGATAACAGCATTGACAGCAACATGACTAGGCTTTCAACGCCTCATGTGTAAATATGCTACTATATATAATTTCTTAGCTGCTCTCTCCGATTACTAGCCTAACTAAAAAAAACTGGCAGCGGTGTTAGGTGGGCCACGGGGGCCCGTATGCATCTACGCATGTGAAAGGATGGTCAAAAAGGGCTTGACCTAATTAATGACTCCTGGCTAAGTTACTGGTTCTGATATTGTTTTCCCAGTATATGCGTTTTTATACAGGATCTTCGAACACACGTAAACGATCTCAATAAAATAGCAGGGACATTTCGGATATTATTACTTTGAATTAGAGAAATCCACGATATTTGTCTAGCTCACCTCACTTCTCTACTTGCATCATAAATGTTGTCTGCAATTTGCGCCTGCATTGACGGGGGTCTGAGCCACCTTCGCTTTGACAGGGGGGACCCGCCTAAGATCTCAAGAACCACGTTAGATAAAGAAAAACGGAAAACGGTGTTGGATAGCTCATCCAGCCCATCCAGGCTACTTAGTGTGCGTTTGTTCAATCACCCATTCATCTATACCTACGTTACGTTCTTTCAATGGAGATTTTGACCCATACATCGGAAGCCATAAGTAGAGGTTATGATTTTGCCTAAGCATCACATGCTTCATTGATCTTCCAAGAACGTCTAAATGAGCAATGGAACATTATAGTGATGCATATCTTCAAAAACAATTACGCAGCTTGCACTTTGTAAGACTGGGGGAAAAGCCTTGGGGAACTGAGTTGGAACTCCAGCGAAGTCTTAAGTGGTCTAGCTAAAAAACACTCACTAAAAGTTAACCGCAGGAAAACATAAGCCAGAGCTTCAACGGTCCCTGACAAATACCGCAACGCGTGCATTTAGTAGCGTTTTTCCAGCATGTAGTTAGGAGGCTGCGAAACTGGCGCTGGAACAACAATTGGCTCCGCTGTAGGCAACGCTGGAAGGCAATGCGGCTGATAAGTGGGGACGGCTGTAGATTGGTTGTATGGATCGGCATTCACCAGCCTGTCATGACGGTCTGCGATCCAGGGACAAGTCGCTGAAAGAAGTGCCAGCCACCCGGACGCCCTACATTAGAAACGTCAGTCGGTAATCGCTCAGGGCGGAAGCCAAAAGTTACACGTCTCCCATCACTTAGATCAGAGATAACTTATCTCTATGGTGCACCCTGAGAAGAGTTTGGCCAAAAGTGGGTTTTGAAAATATTTCGAATTTATACCGACATACAATGTCGTTTGGAACTTTATAGAGAACGAGTGGTATAGATGTGCTTGGATATGTCCCAGGTATGGTCTGTGAAGTATTAGCTTGTGAAATGAAAAAGCACCACACCTATCAGTAACCAAAAACGTTTGATATCGAGTCGGTAATCAGTGAGATAGACCACGCTGGCTATTGTTGCTAAGTCCGGCCACCGCCCCAACGCTGCCTCTCTGCTTGAAACTCGTTGATATTATCATAGTTTTCTCGAATTTGCAATTGTAAGACACTCTGTTGTAATAAGCTACACAGATAACGAGAATGAGTCATAAAACGAGTCTGAGGTGTAAACATACAGTCTATATTCTTACTAACGAGCGGGCTTTTGGCGCCCGCGAGGTTTCTCCCTAGATATGGATACAATTTCACACATGGCCCGATCAACACGCTAACGAAAAGCTTATATATCCGAAAGAGTTTAACAAAGTTTGACAGGGTCTTCACTATGTTATAGTCGGAACAATACAATTACTGACTGAATGCAGCAGGGGTGGTTAGGGTGCTGGCAAAGCCTGTTGCACATGTAAAAGTAGGGGCGTGTCAAATCATCCAATTCCCGTCTCTTATTACGCCATAGCTCGGTTTTTTTGCTGATCTGAATAGGCCTAAATTTGGTATGTGAGGAGCACAAATGCTGTGAATTAAGAGGTGAAAGTCAATGCTGTCAATTTGATGTGAGTGCGTAAAAACGCACACTCACAGGTGCACGAGAAAGGGGTGAGCATATTTCACTCCGCACGCTATAATTTAGAAACTATGAATCACACTGTCATAAAATTCACAACAAACATTCGGGCTCCAAAAACGAAACAAAATTAGTCATATTTGAGGTATACGCCACGTGCGCGCGTGCGCACCCCTCTTCGATATCTCGGAAACTAATGACTCGATTAGGCTGAAATTTAGTATACATATTTAAACCAGCATGAGCTTTTAGCATTAACACAGGCAGCTTCTGTGGGGCAGCTCTTCCTAAATTTTAGTTGTTTTGCCCATTACTCGAAAACTATTCTGGTATCGACACAACAAATTCACCAAAAAGGTGCAGGGTCAAATAAAGCTCACTATGCTACACCGTTTTTAAGATTGCTCCGCTTAATAGTTCTGTATAAAAAATACACAAAATGCAAAAACTACTGAATTTAAACTGGGCTATGCATTTCCAAAAATATCGATGCGTGATCATGGGTATCAGCGAGCCAAATCTGCAGCCATCTGGCTACACGATGCGAATACAAGCAACGCTGTTTGAGGCACGCGGGGCACGTGTGCCAGCCTAGAGAATAGTCGAAGCAAGACAGTCAGTTCGTGGGTTCTGCACCCTTCGGACATAAACATCAAATGTCAGAGGATAAGAAGGCAAGAAAATAATGGAATTCTTACAGTTGTGTGTAACTTTTTTAATTTTATACTAAGTCACTCACAACATATAGACTTAATGAAAAATGCAACATAAACAATTGTCATACCAAAACGTTTATTATTTTGTTAATGTCAAGACCGTATACCCTTTTTCCTCAGTAATTACGGCTTTCAGAAAGCTCAAAGGTTAAGCTATACAAGAATAACGTCTTTTCCCATTATACAAATTATTTTCCACAGTACGTATGTTTAATAAGGGGATTTCATTGCAAATTTATTTTTCAGAACCATGAAACAGCTTCAACGTTGTCAAAGTAACGCAGAAAGTGAAAATGTTACGTTCTTTGGGGTCTTCCACATGAATGATTTGTCAATTACAGTTTTATCTTCAGATTTTTATATAAGTTGTCCACTCGGCTTTCGCTCACAGAGGTGTTTTCCTGGTAAAGATATGCATACAAATTTTCCTAACATCGCTGCAGTGTATCAAAATATGAAATCACTTTTTGGATTCAGGCTACATGTTTATATATTTCCAAAATATCTTAATTTTCCGCTAATAATTTTTTCCCAGCAGTTGCCTTGCCTATTAGAATAACGAGTCCAGATGAATTTCACTTTGTTTCTTAGTCTGCCCAATTCTGAATGACCCAAATCGCAATAATAAATACCTAATTCATTGGTAACTGTGGCAATCAGCGACGACATAGGTCGGGTAAAGCGGAATGAAATGGCTATTCCTGCAGAAAAAGTACGGCATTTCTGAATTAGTTTTAGTTTTTGTCCTCAGAAAGAGAAGATAGGAGTCAAACCCCTTAGACACGGAGTACCTCAGGTTTGTATCAATGAGCATCCATTTGGATTTTTCTGACCACTTCCCTGCAAAGCTTCAAATTCACTCGAAGGGTCGAATTGTTCTGTCAAAATATCGATGGCAACCAAGTGAGGGTTCCTTAAGGTAGAAGGTTAATATATATTGAGACTCAAGTAAGGCTCACCAAAATTTGAAGTGTCACTTGTGCAGAAAGCATGTAGACCGCTATACGGTCATATCATTGACCTAGTTTGACCTGGACTGACATATGGGCGTTCTCTACATGGATCATGCTTTAGGCGAAAATTAAAGTATCGAGTCAACCTCTTGGGTCTCATCTACACGTCACTCTAGGTAGCTTAGCTACCAAGGTTAGCACTTGCAAGATGAGCTATGACATGTTTTTTCTTCTGTCGCTTGGTCTATACTACTTTACTGTCGCAAATACGTTCACAATTATAGGCCAACATCCCAAAACTGCTATTTCAGTCCGAAAAAAACATAATAAAGTGCCACATTCTCTTAGAGATATCGGTATAACAAAATCATGGAGTCCTACCAGCTGCACGGACCTTTGAATTTAGAGAGCTAATATCGATGGTTTATCACGCCATGCATTCATATAGCTTACTAAGACACCAGGCAGGGCTTCTTATGAATAGTGCCGGGATCGCATTGTGTGTAATGTATGATATCGGAGATGAAGCTCTCCAATCCGAGATTAAAACCGCACTATTCATAAGTTTAGCTGCAATTTTCCAGAGGACTACAATATGAAGTAACCTCATCGTGATAGGCTGTATGTTTATATACTTTTATTATTTAAGCCTAGGATGTAAGTCTAAATAAAGTTGCAAGAATTAGTAACAGCAACGCCCCTTTGCCCATATATATATATATATATATATATATATATATATATATATATAAATATTTTTGTGGCTTTAAGCCGGATGGGGTTTATCCGTGAGCGTTGTATAGCTTTCGGGTTATTTATCGTTGGATTAGCTGCGTTGTTGACGTTGTGACGTCGTAACGCCATATAAGCAGAATGATATGTCAGGGTAACCTCACCTGAAGTTCAAGGTCAAAGGTCGGAGGTCAAGGTCATATCAGCACTTTCTAGGTCATCGACCCCAGAGCTTCCGGTCAAATGCATTACCTAGTCTGATGCATATTATGGTATGACGTCATGGTTAAAGGAGATACGCGAAAAAATTATTGTAGTTTCTTGATAGTTGAAAAATTCTGATCCTGAAACCAATAATCATTTTTGTATCTTCGAGCAATTGTTTGGGAGGCCACATCACAATTATCGAAATATTTATCAATAGCAGTTAGAGTATTAAACCCAGCACTCCATCACTAGCCAGGGACAGTCTTTTCTCGTTGCCATGGTTACTAAAATTGTGTTTTGATGTTTCTTATATAATGTATTTGTATTAAAAAATATTTTTACACTTTTCATAGCCTTTAATTTTACAAATTTATCGTACAATGAAGATTTGAAAAAAGTATTTCAACCTCTACCTACCGTCCGACCCGACCTAATCGGAGATGTGTTCGGATGCAGGCGGACTGGCAGGTTTTTCTGCAACGCGCATGCGCAATGTCGTATTTTATAGAATGCAGACGGCAGCCAGCCCGTAATATGCAGGATTGCTCCTGCGCACCACAAAACAGTTTGTAGGTTGCCAGCAGTCCAACACACCTCTGTTCGAGTTTTGCAAAACAAACCCAGGAGCCGGCCGGGAGTGATGCAAATTGCCGTTGACTCACTTCAAAACCCAACTAGAGATGAAAATCTGTCCGGCGGTACCCCGAAGGCTGTAATGGGCTCAGCTTGATGAATTAAGGACAGTGAAGACCCGTTTTGAGTGTTTCAAGTATGTAGACTATGGGGCTCTGAACAGAAACATAAAATGGCTGATCCAGGTTTTCTATTGTAGGGGGAAAAAGGTGCATTTAGATCAGAATCTATGAGCGTCGATGGCCAGGGGTTGTGCTGTAGAGTTGATGTGTATCGGAGGGACAAAATGTGTATCGAAGGGACCATCGCCCCCAAAGCGTTGGAGGGGGACCAAACTATCTTTTGGCCCCCAAAACGCCGGAGAAATTTTTGAAATAAGTGTTTACCCTAGGTCTGTAGAGTAAAAAGTATTCGCTCCCCCTCGCCCCGGAGAGCGATCATGTACTTGGAGATGTAGCTTTATACTAGGTCTGACGAGCACTGAAAGAGATGTTTACACAAGGTCTGTAGAGCAAAAAAATATTCGCTCTCACCCAGGAGAGGCAGACATGGGTTTGCCCCCACCCCTAATTCTAGGTGCCGTGACGGTGCTCATTGGCACAAGTGTTCTGTCGTTGGAGCATCTTACCCTCTAGCCCCCAGCGGAAATGAAAATGACATTGCGGGAAATTTTCACTACAATTTTAATGTCACCTAATTTAACACGCGCTTAGACGGGGGTCTGAGCCACCTTCGCCTTGACGAGGGGGTGAGTACCCGCCCCCCTAAGGTCTCGAGAACCATGGTAGGTAGCGAAAAACGGTAAACGGTGTTGGGAAGCCCATCTACTTCTTTATCGAAAATATATTAACCATTTTTTTAGGTCACATTTAAGGTCACGAGAGGTTGAAACATGCCGTCCTACAAGTCTGCAAAGTATGGCACCAGGCCAGACGAGTCGCACCAGCCATCTAAAATTCTCGCACCGCCATCCACCATAAATTCGCACCAAGCTTCCATATACCAGGGAGAAAAACGCACCCATTCCTACCCACAAGATGCAATGCTACCTCTCTTATTAGTTAGTTAGTTGAGGACTTTTCATAAGGCCCCCTCCTGTATCTTTATAACCATATAGCTATTATTTGTTTGGTTTTCAGTGTCACCTTCCCCGCACCAGTCTCACAAATTCGCACCAGGCTGGTAAAATTCGCACCACTCGCTCCTGTCTCCAAGGGCACTCGCACCAACGAGATCTCGTCGAAAATGTCATACTTTGCACACTGGCCGTCCTAGGGATAACATATAAATTAAGGTTTTCGGCCATTACATCCGAACAAGTAAAGATAGAGCAAAACGACTTTTGAACTATAGGAATCCTCGCAGCAAGCCGAATCGAATGATATATGATTTGACCTTGCTAGGTCAAATCAAGGATTTGACCTGACCTGAGGTCAGGTCAAGGTTAAATTATATAAAGTTTATATTATTAGAACCGCAAAGACAAGGTGCGTCTAATGCAACTAGAATGGACGCTTATCACCATCCGTTACTGATGTATTCAGTAAAAACCATTTTCCCATGTATTTCCAACGGAGAGGTCATGCCTTGTACCTGACCTTAGATCATCGATATCAAAAAATACCGGAAAATATTTTAGAGAACTCGATGGGCCCATTATGTGATGAGTTTCAATCGGATAAGTTCACCCTGCTCCGATTTGTGCTATCTTAAACATTTTTTGAGGTCAGGTCACTTGACCTGTACTGGTGATCTGACCTGAGATAACCTAACCTTAAAATTTTCACAGAAGTTGTAAAAATGATGAGGGAAAAGGTATGCCAAGTACGGGGAGCTACGCGCGGCCGTTTTTCTGCTGTCTCCGAAAAACCCGAGGGGGGCGGGTACCCGCCCTCCCGTCAATGCGCGTGTTAACATAACTACCATAACCATAACATAACTATTTTTCGAAGAGTGTTGCCAAGTAATAATGTTTGAATTATTTATTTGAAATGTTACAGGAATTTATCTGATTTGTGGCGCCTCACGGTGAAGAATCACAAGTATTTCACGATGCATGTATGTACATGAAAATGTTTTTTCTCTAGTTAAATGAAAAATCGGAACTGTTTATGAGGCTCTTTTTAAGGTGCTGCAAACCTTTTTATTTGTCTCTAAGATAAGGCCCAAACAATTTTCACATGGATGGACACAAAATAAAACCATTATTGATGAGGGAACAACAATGGTGCATCAATCATGGTTGTATCTTGCTTGGTATAGAAGTGATGGGCGAAAATGTTAATGCCCAGGGGTGCTGCCACGGAATTTTTACAGGGGAACGGACCCGGGCTGGTGCTGACCGGGGCAGGGGAATTGTGAGCATATTTGGTACCTGGCAGCATTAATGACGATGAACCAAAAATTTTGGGGAGACGTCCCCCTGGTTGGCCAACAGGGGGATGCGTAGGTACCCCGTCCCACCGCTTTCGGCGCCCATTTAATTGATCTTGTGTACGGGCAGCGTATCATCTTTGACCTCGATTGACCTCCAAACAGACTTAGCCTAAGCTTAGTGGGCACTATCGATACCTATTCATGACTGCGTAGTGCGTATAAATGACTGATCACTATCCAACATTGGCTTTTAGATCCGACATATCACGCCCAAAGCGAGCGTTCTTCCTATTATAACTTGAAGCTACGTGATAACATGCCCAATATTCAGTGTCCTGTTGCGCCCTAGCCTTTGACCCGATATGAAAATGGATGTTGCCTTAGTGAAAGAGCTGGTCGGGCTCTGTCGAATAGTGTTGAGAAAGTGGTTCCGGCTATTTTGCGTACGGAGATAAGCAAGGTTTTATAGAGCACTGCATTTGATACATTTTGACGTATATGAATTTTTCCCCTCTGGTGACCACAGTATTGACCTTACGCAAAAATTCCGGGAGTAACGCCGATTGCATTTCCGACGACCTTTTGATCGCTTTTTCCGCTTCTATCATTCTTTGTTTCCGAGATCGTGGGTATTATTTTTAACCCCCTCCCACCAGAGGAGGGGGGGTTCGTAGGTGATTCATGCTGGTCACCGGGGCTAGGGTTAAGGGTCAGCATGTACAATTTTGTTGCTTTCAGATCATAACTTTGACTTTAATACTGAATTATAATCTCATGAAATCACTTAGGTAATGACTTGATTCTGGCTTAGGTCATCGAGATCGAGAAACCTGATCTATATTTTATAGGTTGTTTATATCTATATTCTATCGGAACCTTCCCCCTTGCACTCGCCAGTGCTTCCCTATAGCCATATTTATACCACTTTTAAGACCAATTTTGTAATACATGTAGCATTAGGTTCGGCGACCATCGAAGAAGCTTAGATTTTAGTCGGCGACCACAAGCTCACATTTTAGACCCTTGTTGGTACAAAAATATTTAATCCGTCATCAACCTAAGCACAATATCATAGTTTCTCCAGAACCTACATGTATGATCGCACACCAAAATCCCACAATCTCCTTCCCTTATGCTTTCTGACTAAATACATGTTTTATGGCACTTGCTCAGAGTACTGTTGTAACTAACTATGGTGTGTCTATTGGTTTGCTAACTATGATGGCACGGCGGATGGGCCGATGGGCTTTATTTTTCTGAAGCCATTCACATATATTCGGTGGTTCAAAGAAAAAAACAGGTACAAAACAGAAGATTTCTTCCGCATCACCTCTGCAGAATACTATTTGTACTATTACCTGTGGAAGATAACATGAATACAAGAACGACAACTCTCACTAAAATCTTCGAAATCCCCTATATAACTACGCTTTCGTTTCCTTTGCTTCAATACAGGTTAAAATACGTCACTTTTCGTTCATATATGTCCCACTGGATCCTCGGGTCTTCAATCGTTTTCTGCAAAATTCCCAGGATGACAAACCTTTTGCGTCAGAAAGGTTACGTGACCCCCTTTGAGGTGGCTATACCTTCTGATTGGTCAATTGTGATTTCTCAAAAATCCTATATTTCTGTTATAATATTATTTTATGTTGTAGCTTTTCTTTAAATAATTTTTTTATTAAACAGTTCAAAACTTCTAAGTCACTGCTTAGGAAAAATACGAACATTTTTTAGAGAAATTGATAGCCCTAGCCGTGTGTACGTCATATACATCGAAATGCAGTGTATCAATAAAGTCGTCTAGAAATGTTGACTTTGAGATCAATTTTAAGGCATTTGCAGGCCGAATTCGCAAAAATGAGAATATGACTTCTGATCCAACTTTTTGTGACCTTTTGATCTAGCCAATAAAAATGTTTTCGCGTATCCCCCTTTAAGGTAACTCAATGTCCATGTCCGGGTCAAAAGTCCAGATCAAAAGTCATGGGTAAACGCCAATCCTTGTTTCCCGCTCAACGGTTGCTAGAGAGCTAGTTATAGCGTACATTATACGGTAGTGGACGTCCGTGCAAGAGTACGCTCTTAACTTTCTAAAGGCTTTCACTTTCCTCCTATAAATCTAACAGCTAAAATCTTTATGTGGTTGTTTAGCCTGAATGGTTTTATATGTATGGTCTATGTTTCAACTCGATGCCTCTGAAAGGAACTTGCCAGGAGCCCAACAAAAATGAAAAGTCACGTGCGTATTCTTGCCGGAGTGGGTCGGTAAGAGTACGCAAGAGAGGAGGCTGGAGTACGCATTGATGCCCCGCTGTGCTTTAGGTGCATAGGCCATTTCGCGAAGTTTTTTTGTCGCCAATCACGGCGATTGTATGATTTTGTATCCTTCTGAATATACAATAAATATATTGCAACGCTTGGTTTTCTAAATATGAATTACGGACTCTGTCCCGAGCGAAAATTACATTTTCCTATCTCTTAAGCATGCGCACTCTTGCCGAATGGTCTGCTGTGTACTCTTGCCGGACATGCTCCTTTGGTAAGAAAGTCTTCATAACATGTTGGCAGTCGTTTTGGCGTGAGCTCCAATCCTGCAGCACAGTTCTAGCTCAACTTTCTTACTGATGACAGACCGTAGTATAATAATTTTGACAATAGAAGCATGGTCTACAAGTTTACCCAGTTAAGAAATATTGCTTCAAGGGTGCCCAGAAACTTATTTTGCCCTGTACTCCCGCGGAAAGAACAGGAACAGTTGGATTTTGGTGTGCAGTTTAGGCACTGACCTTGCTTTTTTATAGCAGGGTATCCACCATCTCAGTGGTTGCTAAATAACCAAAACAGCTGCTGCGTACTCTTATCTCCTGCGTACTCTTACCCGCCCTTACCCTATATACGATATCGTGACGTCATACGTCAATGAATTTTGATGACCCTAACCGCAAAGTTTTAGTTAAGACTGCTTGTGGCCTTTGCTCTAGGATCCGGGCCCGTCTTTAGCATATTTCCGACGTTTTTCCGCATAATTACGGCATTTCCCAATAGTTGCCAGGCCCGCCCAAGTTCTTACATTATGACCTTGTTTGATATATATATATATATATATATATATATATATATATATATATATATATATATATATATATATATATATATATATATATAAATAGTGACCTAGATCAATGAAAATTGATTATGATGTAGATCACTGTAGCTGCCACTCACCCCCAACCGGCGTTGTTTCTGCGCCTCCTAGTTTACGAGATATCAGGGGGAGCCTACCAAGCCCAACCTCCAGTGCGCATTAGTGCCAGACCCCTCTCCAGTGCGTGTGTTAAGACTCGAGAAATGTTATAAGTTCTGAGTTGGTGTGACGAGGAGTACTCTGGTATTTGCCGCGAAGGTTCATGCCAATTAGGGGCGACTTGCAAAAGGAGTCGCAGCAACATTCCCCCTATCCCATCTATAGGGATAATGGTGGCGAAAAAAAACATATTAAACGCGACAGTTAATGCGCGCAGTGGAGAAGGATCTGTCGTCCGCCTTCAGTGGAGGGTTCCTAACGTGTTATTCCCTGATATTTCAGAAGCAGAGGGCTAGGAAACGCTCGTTTTGGGGTTTATGGGACTTCAGTAAGCTGCATTGAATTTTTTATTTGTATTGACAGCTTACATTTCCTTTCAACTTTTAGGTCTCCCTTCACCAGGCAGCTTTTTAGTTTGTGCAATTTCTGTGCAAGTTCGATGTCAGGATAAATTCCCATCTATATTGATATCGACGAATGTCGATTTAAATCGGGCTCCCGACGTTTCCCATTTAGTTTGTACACGTTTCAATTTATCCTTACATTATGTGTCAATATAAATTGAAATATTTTGAAAAAGACCATTTATCGCTACAAAATGTCAAGATAAATGGGACTTACCTGAGCTTTGACATAAATAAATATCTTTAAGGTCCCCCCCCCCCCCCCTTTTTTTTTTGGGGGGGAAGGGAGGGAAAAGCAAAATTAAGAAAATTTATTATTTTTTTTAATTTAATTTATTTTTTTTTTTTTTTAATTTTTTTATTTTTTTTTTTAAATTTTTTTTTTTTTTTTTTTTTTTTTTTTTTTTATTTTTGCCGGGTTTTGAGTGTGGGGGTTGTTGTGTTGTGTTGGGTTTTGGGTTATTAGGTTTTTTGTTAAAAATTTTTTTTTATGTTTATTTGTTAATAAATTAAAATTTAAATAAAATGTTTAAAGAAAATAGTTGTTTTTTTTTTTTTTTTTTTTTTTTTTTTTTTTCTTGGGCCACCGGGTTTTGGGGTTTTTCTTTTTTTTTTTTTTTTTTTTTTTTTTTTTTTTATTTGTTTATTAGTTTAAGGGGAAAAAGATAAAAAAAAAAGGGTTTAGGGGGTTTTTGGTTTTGTTTTTTTTTATTTTTTATTAATTTTTTTATAGTGTTTTTGTTATTTTATAATATATTTTTTTTATTTTTTTGTTTTTTTTAAGGTTTATTTATTTTTAAATTCTTTTTAATAAGGTTTTGGGGTTGTTTTTTTTTTTTTTTTTTTTTTTTTTTTTTTTTTTTTTTTTTTTTTTTTTTTTTTTTTTTTTTTTTATTTTTATTTTTTTTAATTTATAAAAGCATAGCTTATTTTTTTTTTTTTTTTTTTTTTTTTTTTTTTTTAATTTTGTGTTTAGGTTTATGGATTTTGGTTTTTTTTTTATTTTCCTTTCCCCCCCCCCCCCCCCCCTTTTGTTTTTTTTTTTTTCCTTTTTTTTTTGGGGTTTGGGGGGGGGCCCCCCCCCCCCCAGTGGGGGTTGTTGCCGCCCCCCCCCCAGGGGGGGTGTTAAGGTCAAACGAGGTCTTTGTTGCAATACTTTCACCATGCTGGGAACCAATTGGAAGATGCCGTGATTGTGCGGGAAACAGCTACGAATTCATTGAAATCGAACTAAGGTCATGGGGGAAGGTTTCATATAATGTTCTCTAAAATTTAGGGATGTTACTTTATGGATTTATGGAGTCCAGCCAATGTAGTAGACAATGACGTTACACGGCGATTGATCCCCACTATTTACACTATAAGTAACATTACAGTAACTGTCGAGCAGGAAATAAGGGTTTGAAATTGATATTTTAACATAAGCCTTATACCTTGCCCTTGACATCGCGTAACGTTAACCATGAAGTCATAACATAAAGTAGGTGTATACGTCATACCGGGCGACGTCATGTGACCGAATCAGTGAAGTCAGTCACTCCGGAAGTCTGGTATGACCTTGGCCTGTGACCTTTGACTGTGATATTTATTTGAGGCTACCTCGACATATCATCTGGATTACATAGCATTATGACGCCACCACTCGGTATTCAATACACGTTAATTAGTACGAAAGCGCGATTTTGGCGATTTCAAAGTAAGGGACCGTCTGTGAAAGCGTACAAGAAAAATATTTAGGACTTATAATTTTCTTTCAGCTATCGACGTGCTCATTAATTCTCTATGATTCTTCCAGCTATCAACGTGCTCATTGATTCTCTATAATTGACCTAACTATAATTTTTCGACCACGAGCAGTTCTCCAGCCACGATGAACAAGTGTGAGGCGGTTTGTAGTCCCCTCCACTGCTCGCATCTACCGGTTATCGTACACCACCCATCGTCCTGTGACTGTGTCCGCGTCCTGAGTGTCATACTTCCTCAGGTACGACGCCCGGAACCGGAACAGCGCGCGCGGCGCCCACTGGGCCGATGCCAGCGTGGATACGGGCCGGGTTCGATTCCAGCCGGACGCCCGGCCGGCCCACCTCCG
Organism: Lepas anatifera; assembly: GCA_034440635.1. Taxonomy (NCBI): domain Eukaryota; kingdom Metazoa; phylum Arthropoda; class Thecostraca; family Lepadidae; genus Lepas; species Lepas anatifera. The sequence continues at coordinate 107,781 of JAOTON010000866.1, read as the reverse complement.
CATCAGCGGGGTACGCCGCTCCGACCAAAGGCTCTACCGCTGCAGAGTGGACTTCCTACACTCTGCCACCCGGAACTCCCGCGTCAACCTCACCGTCATCAGTGAGTACCTTGGGCCGTGAGGGGGGCGTCTTCGCCAACTGGTCAACCAGGCTGAGGGGCGTCCCTCCGGAACATTCGTATTGGCATTTTAATCCGTTTAACAACGTAGACCAATTCAAAAGTTACATAGAACAGCTGTTTCGAAGGACGGTAAGCACCAGAATTTCGAAATTAAGGTGTCCAGCGTAAGCATCATAATAATACCATCTCGTCGCCGCCCCATGGGCTACCTCACCGCCGCGCCACACACCATTAAAAAACACCCTGTCGACACGTGGTGATTTCTTTCCTTCTTGCACTGCCTTTTGTCTATCACAAGTATATTTACACCTCGTCTCATTCGTCGCCAGCTCTGAGTCCATTCTTATCATATTTTTTTAAGTAATTTTAAGTAGATGGCCGCTTCCTCCGACGGAGTATTCTGGTATGCAATTTGATTGGTTACTTTTCAGAAGAGTTCTTATTGGTAGCCTTAACGGCGCGTGTAATTCTATGGCTCGGGAGTCACAGCACTCGCTGAGAATCGAACTCGACTTCACCACGGGCAAGCCCAGTCCAATACAACCTAGAGGCGAGTTGTTAATTGATATATGTGCGTGTTGAAAAATCTTTCGACCAACGTTTGCCCTCAATATCGTTTTTCACAGGAGTTTGTTCGGGACTGCCGGGAGGTCCCAGATAAGAGCTAGATATACGAGGGGACTGCGAGAGTGCGAGGAGGCGATATAAGTACGTTTTCTTTGAGGGCCTTGACCTTGAAAGCCAATCGCCACTGCTGCAGGCTTTTATTCTTAAGATGTTTCTGAAGTGGCATGCTTAAATCACGCTTGAGAAGTTGTCGATTTTCTCGTGAGAAAATCAAGAGTTTCTTTGTATGAATACAAGCAAGCGCCCATTCGCTGCATTCCATCAACTTCCACAAACTATGGCCTCGTCTGGTACTAGAAGGTGCTTCCGCCATCCTTTGGCCCAAGAGCTTCCGTGACAATTTTATATAATCCTTGCAATCTCCACTAGGAAAGCACGGCCACGTAGCTCGATGATAAAGTCGACGGAAGGAAGTGCCGTAATTTACAACTTGTTTTTGTCGCTCTGACAGGAAATGGTCGCCTTTATACGTCTTTTATGATACATATGGGATTACAAAGTGATGTAACAGGAGCTAAGCGCGTATTATGTGGCTCATTCCAGCATATTTATGTAGCTGGCGCCCTGAAAGAAGTGTTTGGGCGTTGAATGCAATGCTTTATTGAGGGTATATTATGTGCTTGGGTTTAACAACGGACCTGCGAGCAAGGTTATCTGGTAACGCCAATTTTGATCCTGTTCCGAGGGTTCATCGGGATGAGAGCACTTCGTTTGAAAAACACCTACTTTTTGAGACGTGTGTCCGTAGACAGCACCACGGGGTCGGGGACGGGGGCAGGGGGGCAAGCTGATCCGCGCGTAATGAGAGATGTCAACATGCTGCTTTGACTCGAAATAAGGGTTGAAAAACTCATCTCCTCCTCTCCCCATCCTGACATTCTGAACACACACTGTCGTTGTCTCCCCCGGACCTTCTGATTGAGGAATCAGGAATACTGTTCCAGTTTGTTGTCAACAAGCCTCCTGGTATGCTGGGCTCTGAAGGACTTTGAATGGAAGACTGTTAGAAATACAGGGCTTCCGGAATTCTCTGTCACAAATTAAGGTATGTCATGACGACGAAAATTCAGACACAGTCTAATGTATTCAATATCAATGTTTTCCCAGTCAAGTCCTGTCCATATCCGAAGTTTCCCCAGTTCAATCCTGTCCATTTCCGATGTTTCCCCAGTTCAATCCTGTCCATTTACGAAGTTTCCCCAGTTCAATCCTGTCCATATCCGAAGTATCCTTAGTTCAATCCTGTCCATTTCCGAAGTTTCCCCAGTTCAATCCTGTCCATATCCGAAGTATCCCCAGTTCAATCCTGTCCATTTCCGAAGTTTCCCCTGTTCAATCCTGTCCATTTCCGAAATTTCCCCGTATAAATCCAGGTCAGTCCGTTTCACACTATAATTATCAATCAAACGCCGTCCTTATTAACAAATACACCGGAACTGGCCAACAATCACAATCTAAATACATATCCAGACCCCCGCCTGCCATAATTTCTTAATCCAGTCCGATTATATTATGTAGTGGATCATATTGGACACAAATTTATATATCTTATCCATGATGTGCTCTGTTCCAAATCTATCTTAGCTCTGCAAACACGATACCTGGAGCAATAGTTACGCATTCCTTCAAATCAGCTGAACATTTGGTTTTCCGGTGATTTATAGAAGCTGATCGTGCACCGACCTTGCAGTATCCTCGTGGGCATTAATTTGCATAGCACAAGAACAGGGCGGTGGGTGAGACTGCGTGCTTGCGTTGGCTTCGTGCTCAGCGGGAGAATTCTGAACAGCAGAAACAATAGTGCGCATTCTGAGAGTGTCTGAAATACGATTGTTTTGTTTGTAATGCCGCCGGGTTATTGCCTCAATTCCAGGGTGGGTCCAGTTACCATCGCACGCTGCCTGGACCAGTCCAGCGACGAGTCTTAGGGGAGAACATTCCTCCCCAAAACTCGACATAAGGATCAAATAAACTCAAGTCTAACTCGAAACAGTCACAATGGTTACAATAGTAAAACAGTAACGGACGACACCACTGACAGAGCCTGGCAGGGGACACACGAAGCATGCGCGTATGGAGCAGGGTCTATTTACCGGACCCCACCTCAAAATATGTGCTGGTAAAACCTTCACATTCACTTTTTCTACCAAACATCGTTTTCCAGAATGTGTTCTGTTTATCCATCTCCCCCCAGCCACCGGCCTGAATCCGCCTCTGAACCAGTGCAGTGTGCTGCCGTTGATTGGTAACGCACTAAGGCAGCGTGCCTCGATCAGCGCTGCAGCGCCACACCATGCACTGATCAACACTGCAGCACATGATGAACAACGTAGTACGGCAGCGGAGTGTATGCACACTTGGATGAGGAGATGCACACTTGGCAGAGCTAAACAGGCGTTTGTTTTTGTGCCAGCGCTAGATGGAATGAAGTGAATAATAGGGAAGTTGGGCTGTTGATGAGAAGTAAACATGCAGTGAAGGCCCAGTTAATTGTGTAGACATGTATGAACGGTGCCCGCATAAAGGAGTGATACTTCTCGGCTCGACAACTAGGAAGTGGCGTCATCATAAAACGGCTAAACCTCACCCGCACGATCCTAAGGTGCTCATCCCTATCACGTGCTTGCCGAACACGTGAGTGGGAGTTGCACCTGAAGGTTGTTTGATACGGATTTAGCAGCTTGACGTCAAGTTTTAACTGGAAACTATGTGTTCAGAACAATTTTTCTGTAAGACCTCTTTATTTCTATCTTTTGGTTATGCGATAGTCTGACGCGCACCCAGGATCTTCCTCTTCTGGGCAACCGACTGACGAGGGAGGAGGGGGTGGTGCACAAACCAAGAAGGGTTTCATGCTGATGGGGGTGGCGGTATGCTTTAACCGGGGCGTCAGGTTACTGGAGGGGGCAAAATTGACCGGAGATGGCCCTTCCCACGCACAAATCCAGTATTCCTCTTAGGGTGTGAAGCGCATGTGAATGGGTGCAACCAGGAGCTTCGTTATGCAATTTGTTTAGGGTACGGATCCTGGACTGACAATAACCGGTAGGAGCGGGAGAGGGGAGTGCAAAGCGAATTGTATGCATATTAACTCCCCTGAAAACGCTTCTGACGATACACTTCACCACAAGGGAGTAGATTATGGGCAATGACTGAGGCTGCCCATATTTGAAACAATGTCTATACCAACGATATAACAAGGTGATAGTAAAATATAAAGTGTGTATTAGCCATCATCCCACATGCCTGTTGGACCGCATCAGACCAATTTGCAGTCCTTAAAATCAGAAACAGGGACATATAAAAGATATTTAAACATAACTTCGCAGTTTCATCGAGTGTACCAGTGCATCCTCAATGAAATATAAATACATCCCCTGCTTTACTATCACATTCACGTAGGTCCACGCTGCTTATGGGCAGAAAAGTGAGGGGGGCGGCCGGTCCGTAAGCTGAGGACGGTTGTCTGAAGGGTGGAACAGCGGGCGAGGCTAAGTGTAATGTGCATTAATGTGCCTTACCTGGGTTGAGGTGACGGCATGCTGGGTGGCGGCAAGGTGAGGCTAGCGCTAGCACCAAAAGCCAGGCTAAGGCTCATTCCTGCCATTAAAGGCCACCTTCAGCGCACAATTGCCGTCAAAACCCATGTCGGGCACCGCGCCCGACATTGGTTTTGGCGGCACTTTAGGGCTGAGCGTTTAGGGGGGGGCAGGCCCACTGGCTCCCCCTTGGGTGTGCTGCTGGTAATAATCCCAGTCTGAGACTCACAGTTACAATTTAGAGCGCGACCAACTTTAATTTAGCTCTACAAAAATATTAAACGTAAAAAAGACAATTGTAATGTCACCTTCTTCCAGTGAATAGCACAAACGTATTCATAGTTACATACTACTTTCACAAAATAAAAGTAAAGTGAAATAGTTGGAATGAAATTGTATTAGCTTAACTATAGATCTTAGCAAAGGACTGTCCAATACGGCTCCATAAAGGTAATCGGTTTTGGAAAATGGAAATACCTCTAATAAGAAACATCCAAGTTGTCTGGTGTGATATTCTGATTGCAAGCGCCTAAACCGAATGCGGCACAGTTGCTTACCGGCTCCGGATGACCAATTCTGAACTTGAAGTCACCACAAATATTAAATTGGGGAGGAAAATATTAACACGGCTGTGGTTGTGGTATCAGCAGCCTACATACGCAGTCCAGATTTTTGTGGTGGTTCCCATAGCTGCCCTTTTGAATTTACAGAAATGAAATGTTTTCCAGCTCTGTGGTTAAAGCCACTTTAGCACAGAGCAATTGTAGAGATAATTAGGGAGATAGTAAGATAAATAGTTAATTGATTATCAATATTTTAAATAGTTGATTGAATATCTAAAATTAATAAAATCATACCATTCGTGCAAGTGAAATAGCCCCTACTTACGAAATCATTTGCTTGAAATTTCCAGAGCTGTTTATTCGGATGACCGATAAAGCTCGTATTCAACTGACTGAGTGTGGAGTCAGGGTAAAAGAGCAGAATCAATATAAGTATGTTATGTAACGTCGCATTGTGGCCCCCATAAATCAGATGATGGAGGATTAGGACCCGACCTGATTGTTGGAAACGATACAGTGACAGTGCATGGGTAAGGCTTGGGTTTGGTTCCTCTGAGACATTATCCTCAGTGGCGCTCAATCAAGTATTCGTTGAAATTCGGCTGCTAAATGATCCGAAAGAGGGTGGTCTGAGCGGGGCAACCGTCTCTGTGTTTTGCGGGGCGTTAAGCGAGTGAGATATCGGAGACAAGTTTCTTAACTTCACAACCCCCAGCCCAACGCACTCCAATACACCAAAATCACAACAGACACACCAGGTCCCACCAAAAAACACCCATAACAAACGAAACCACCCTATGCCCACCACACAACATGTTCCGGGTTTATATCCAGGCACACACCCCCCATCAAACAGAAAACCAAACTAAATCAACCAAACACCCCCTACCCATTCAGCATCCATACTACCTTAAAAGACCCAAAAAACATTTTATGTTTTCTCTATAAATTTAATAAAAATAAACTTTTTTCACCAAAGTTAACACGAAGCAAAATAACACAACAACCAGGTCAAGAGACCCCGGCCAGCAAACAAATACCCAACAATATCATATAATGTTAACAAATCAAGGCATAAACTATGGCTATCTTGTTTGGTTAAACATACAAAATAAACGCCCCAGCGGGTGCAACATCCCAAGAATATCCCAATATTTAGGACCACCCCAGGCTTACCACCAAAAATTCACTAATGAAAGCCATCCAAAACTCAATATTAAAAAATTTTCACTATCATAGATTCTAGATATAAGGTTTTCTAGTACACCTCAATTAGCATTACCATTGGCTTCGGGACCTATAACACAAAAAACCAAGTATTCAATACATTTCAAGAGTTTTGATTGCCGTTTTGCGCTTTTCACCTCTAGTTTTGAGACGGGGGTTTTGCCCCCCACCAGGGCGAAGGTGGCCGTACCCCCACCGGGGCAAGGGTTAAGGACTTCTAAGACGCGTACCACCGAAGCCAGCCTTGCGGTAGCTTGACAAGAATGTATACTCATATACAAAAATTGATGATTGGTCATTATTCCCAGCGGTACCAGGCGAAGGCTAGTAGTACCATATGAAGGCTAGTAGTACCAGGTAAAGGCTAGTAGTACCAGGCGAAGTCTAGTAGTACCAGGCGAAGGCTAGTAGTACCAGGCGAAGTCTAGTAGTACCAGGCGAAGGCTAGCGGTACCAGGCTAAGGCTAGTAGTACCAGGTGAGGGCTAGTAGTACCAGGCGAAGGCTAGTAGTACCAGGCGAAGTCGGTAGTACCAGGCAAGGTTAGCGGTACCAGGCGAAGGCTAGCGGTACCAGGCGAAGGCTAGTAGTACCAGGTGAGGGCTAGTAGTCCAGGTGAAGGCTAGCGGTACCAGGTGAAGGCTAGCGGTACCATATATGTTTCGCTGAACATCCCTGAAAAAACACTCCGAACATTTTGAGCAATAATGTTTGAAGTGAGAAGTTTTGCAGCACAATTTGACCTCAGACAGGGGGTAAAAATAAGGTTTTGCTTGGGTGTCGCTGGATAAAGAAGGTATGGGTAAATATGAATTTCAGTTAAACATGGCAGGGGAAAATGAAGCCGCAGTGCCAACATTGTTTTTAAACAGACAGAAACCTGTACCCTGCATGCATGTGTGATTGCCCTGGAGCATGGCATCAGTGGTTGGGCTCGGGCAATTGTTTTAATCTTCAGTAAATCGCTTACTTCCAACGATTCCTTCCATTCATTGCTATCTGCATTTCAAGACGGCAACATGCGTGAAATTGCTTTATATGGACGTTAGGAACGGGGGGAATACCTTAGAGCGCCTAGCTGATTAAAAACAGATTAAACGCCTCGCAATATGCCCAAGAACAGAGCTGTCCCCAGTGACCTCTGAAGTTGTGCTGAGGTTGTTGGGGCAATCTATGATATGTGTTCACAGTGCTACTGGAACAGAGTCAAAACTTTAACTATCCAGTTAACTCTATCAATGGTCTCCATAACTGAAGCGATTCAAAGGTGCCGCCCGCATTAGGCCGCGGTAAACTCTTCCCTCGGGCCCACTATGTGATCATGTTGAACTACGGGTCATGTGGAACTAAGTTGAATCAACAATATATTGTTCGATAAATCACACATATATGTTGATGGATTATTCAGATGAAAGGAAACACACTCGTTGGGCCAGATTGATTACAACAAAAACATTAAAGAAATGCATAAGTCATACACAGTATTTTCTAAAAGAATTAAAGCTATTGCAAACATATTTGGTCCTCCTCTGTATACGTCTTTGTCAAGCTCGACAGCAGGCATCCCATCCGTCTTCCGGACTACTGCTTTGTTTCAGCACTGTGACACAAGTGGCTCATATCTTCCAGATGCCTAGGTAGGCCGCTGAAAATGAGCGTCACTACTGTCAAGCCGACAAAATCAAACCACCCACACTTAAGATGTAGTGATAGGCATTCTACGAGTTTTAAATTTTATAAAATAGTGAAATGGCCATTAGCGTCCGCACCGGATACACATCAGCTTGGATTTGAAAAGTGTATTCCTGCTTACACAATTGGATATGCATACAGGCGTTCGCATGTGTGCACATGTATGAATGGATGTGTATATGAGTATGCATCTATGTAAATACATAACGGTATGTATGCAAGATCCAGCGGCGGATCCAGGACTTCATTTTTGGGGGGCTAGGGGGCTCGAGCCTCCCTGTCATTGCCTCGAAACAGCCTCCGGCTATGCATTTACATGGGCACTCCGGACATTTCAGGGGAGCGGGTGGCTTGAGCCCCCATCCTCCTTGTATTCGCCACTGTTATGTATGTATGCACCTATCTCTTGATTATCCGGTTAAGCACGCAGCTGTATCAACCAGCTGATGACTCGTGCATGGTCCACATTTTCCTATGTTTCTTTTTTGTCACTTGCAAATATACATTCAAAATCCAAACAGTCGGGGATTTAAGCTAGACGGGCGGGGGTGCTCGCTCCTTCCCTCGTAATGGCAGCGCCCAATGTCCATGTTGTGCGCCCACCATGGTTCAACGTTATAGGTTCCCAATGTGTTTTTATGCATTCCCACTAATGACTCCCACAATTGGTATCGAGAAAGCGTTCCTCGAAACGACCAAGGGTACCTTTGAGTCAGTGGCGGATGCAGAGGGGGGGTGAGGGCTCAAGCTCCCCCGAAATGTCCGAGCCCCTATAGTTAATACATAGGCGAGGGGCTGCCTGAGGCACTGGCGGGTCAGGCTCAAGCCCCCTAGCAAATGAATTCCTGGATTCTTCACTGCTCTGGGTGCCCTCAGCCCCCCCCCATTCATTACCCCTCAGCGAAGTCCTGGATCCTTCATTGCAATCCATACAGCAAGACGCCAAGTCTGGCCCGACGTCATTCAGCCACCGCGATTTATAACCGCAGTCGTCCATTTTCACTTCATCGCTCAGCCTGTTTGCGGTGCATTGGCGCGCTGACGCAGCCACAGCCCACACACGCACACGCTCCATTACCGGCGGGTAAAAGTGTATCGCGTTCCGCGTCCTCTCGGCAGCCGTTCGTCGAATTCGACGGTATCGAGTCCACGCAGTGCGTGTTCCGGACTCCAATGGGCGGAGTTGTGGGCCGCTCTGCGGTCGCGCTGTTGACACTCCCGGCTTACGGTGGGAGAGGGTCGGGTAGGCTGGGCTGTTTTTCATGCTTCTGGCATTGATCGGCATGCATTTTTCCGGTTAGTGAGGGGTTTCAGATACATACTGGGAGGGTGAGTACATTATTGCACTCTCTCAGGAACCCCAGTCCGGCGGGTCACAGAACGTCGCAGCCTTTTATTGCTTGTGGTTGATTAATGTTTTACGAGCAACATGGTCATACCACAATAAAGACTCAAGTGGGGAATCATGAAACATGGGCACGGAAGAATGGTCATATACAATTTCAACTGAAAACGAGGATTTAACAAACTTACAAGCACCAGTCGCCTCCCGAGCTGGCTAAAATATACGATCAAAACAATAAACACCTAAATATCAGAGTATTAATAGAGAATCACTTTAACAGAACACCGCTTCTAATGGCATCGCTAAATTGATAACCTTTTGCAACTGAAGCTACCTCAAGTTAAACCTCATGACTAACTTCATCAAAATTAATACCCAAAGCAAGCTCGTATGAGCACTTCCTCTTTTATTGATCCCATCTCAACCGGACTTCAGCCCTTTAGCTAACCAGACTGTCGCGCTGTGCAGCGTCGCGTCGCCCGCGGCGCCTTGGCAGCCGGTGCACGCGCGGGGACGGATGGCCACCCATCGGCACCGGCCCTGAGGCACCACGGGGTGACAGCCGTCGCTGCGCGCCGTCGCGTGTCGTTATGCCTGTAACCCGCTGCGGCAGCGACGGTGGCGGTGACGGTGGCAGAAACCTCGGCGACGCCCCCGGCCAACTGACAGGCGCAAAGACGAGACCGACGGCAAAAATGGGGCGGTCAGATGTTGTCAGCGTCGGTTGGCTTGAAGTACGTCTAGGTGGCGTATGTTCTCTTGTAATGTTTTTTCTTCAAGTATAGTTGTTAACCCTGTTTCCGCCAGGGGGTAGGGTGCGCTCACCTCTCATGCTTTCCCGGGATATCTTGGACATGGTTTATGATGGGCTTCTGAGACTTTCTGAATTTTCTTAAAAGTGATTTGGGCAGGTTCCCTAACAGTTTGGAGATAAACTTTTTCCAGGGCCTGATCCATGTCTGGGTATTTATTTAGGGTATATTCTCGAGCAATGCTCGGTCTGGTAAGGTATGTACCTATGTCCATACATACGTTGTTACAGTCAAGTCATCTGTAGAGCAATTGTAATATTAAATTATTTGGTACAATATTTTAGGTGATAGTCCGTTCACACTTTTCTATCGTCTTTTTCGACAGCAGTTACAGCAACTCAAAATAGGGGTTTCGTATGTGGCTGAATTTTTCTCTTGCAAGCCAGAAATATTGTTAAGTAGGTACACGATTGTCGGGAGGAATAAAAATAACCATATCACACCTCCGAACCTATATTCTATGATTATAATTTGACATAGGTGTGTTGAGGTAGTGTAATTGAAGGGAAAGTGGCACCTTGGGCGAATCCAGGAATTTAGACCAATTAGGGGCATTTCAGCCGAAAATCCTGAAAACGTCCATCATTTATCCGAAAAATCTACAATGAGCTCATTATTTTGATTTTTAAATGCTCCTCTAGGGTGAAGAATAAACCTCGGCCTGTGGATGACGTCAGGATCTGGCAACTACCACCATATCAATAGGCTTCAAGGGCTCCAATTGGCTGATTACTCACCGTGACGTCAACACTGTCGTCACACCAACAGCTGACAACTGTGACCGCCTGGCTTGGGTAAATTTGGGGTACATTTCAGGTAGGGTTTTTGCTTTTCTCCACGGAAATTTTGAGTTCCAAGAGAAATTAGGAGAAAAAGACCACCAAGCCCACACGAAATTCACCATCAATATTTTAGCGGCCCGTCCGGCAAGGCCAAAGTTACAAACAATTTTCATCCGACATAAAACAATCCCTAGCATCACCCAAACCCACCAACTTCATGTCACAACGAGAATGATATCAATTCCGACAAAGGCAAATAACGCGGAACGGCCTTTAATCCGCTGGGCGTTTACCCCGCTACGGGAAAACCCTACACGGTCTCAAAAAAATATATTTCCACACTTTCATCGTGTCAGAATCCCAAATTTCATCGAGTGTAAAAACGATTAAAAACTAACGAAAAAAATAAAGTAATTCCGCAGACATTACACAACAGACAATCCCCAGCGTATGCATCACCCCACTCACCCTATATATTGAGTACCAAAGGTTTTCCGGCATGCTTTACAGCTTGGTAATCTCAGTTAAAATCACGTTATAAAGGTTTCAAATTGTCTTTAAGGGGCATTTCAAGCACGTCAAAGCATGTTTTAGTGTACTAACTACAGAGAATGGAACAAACATCTAGGGCATGCAATTGGTTCCTTGACCGAATGGAGAAAATGTCATCCATTGGCGGATAACGGATACAATACCATTATGCTTAGTAATACATGCAGAAGAAATCTGAAAAATTTATAAACTTAATCATATGGTTTGATAAACTGCTCTTGAATTTTGAATGTTCAGATAGCTGAAAAAATATGCTTATTTTGCATCAATAATGTGTCAATACACACTAGTGTTGTTAAAACCAGATGACTACGTGTCTGCAAGTAATGGAAAATCTAAATATCTACGAACTGTGTGTTATATACCCGCCCCTTACCACCATTAAAAAAATGTTTCGTAGAGTTTAGCGTACGGCAAGCCGATCTCACATTTAACTTTTACACTACGACCCTTACACTCCGACCCGTAGATTTCGAGATCTTATTGGAGGCGACGAATCCAGGAACCAAAAAGGTGTTCAATGTGGCACCATAGAAAATGTCAAACCAATGTGGCACGTTTTGCGTTAGTAGGATGCCAAGAGATACTCCTGCACCATCCTAGTTGTTACCAAACATTGCGAGTTCAAGTTACAGGTGCCAATTTTGACGATTTGTTCCGTTATTGGTCTTGAGGAAACATGCCGACTAATTTTTGTCACTTTGCCCACCTTTGGCTGTCACCATTTAGAATGACAAGATGGTAGGGTTTTCGACCCCTGGGCGAATCTCGCAATGACAGAAATAGGGGTAGTCAGTAGCCTGATCGGAATAGGGTTAAGGAACAATGCTTGTATGCACGTGCGTATGTGGTCACTTGCCTTAATTCTAGTCGGTTGGAGTGATACGTATACGGCATGCTGTTTGAACTTAAAGCCAGTTTTTTTTTGTTAAAGCTGAGCCCCTAAAACTATGGGTCATGATAATGTCACGCAGCATTCGTATGAAATACACCCGCAATTCGGTTCCCTTTCCCAACACGCAGTACTTCTGAATGAAACGTCGCCTCGCGTGGCTGGCAATATTTTCCAAGCTCCGCCTCGATATGAAACACTGTTGTTGGCAAAGCTGTTGAACCGAAATTGAGCGATGCGGAGTTTATAGGGTTCGTGAGGACCATTCTAAGCTAGGGCTCTCGCAGCAGAATCCAATCCCAGGCTGAAGACCCAGCTGGTTCGCATGTCTATCGCACATGGCGATGTCCGCGTCACGGCCTCCCCTCCGACTACCGAGGAAGCCACATGATCAACTGTCCGTGATGAAAGTGGCGGGCGTGTTTTTCTTGCCGCGCCTGTGGTGTATCGCATGAAGTGCCTCAAATGATTTATCACACCACGCAGACAACTATGTTACTACCAAAGTTTGGCGTAAACATGGAAGCAGATCCGGCCAGAAAGTTACCAAGTCGCGTCCGTGAATTATTTCTCATCCTAAGCCACTGGTCTGGCATCACTCGCTTTTAACTTTTGGCCCAATTATGCATCTGAGCTTGAAATTAAAGAAACGAACTAAACAAGGAGTCGAGTGTGCTTTTGTTTCTAGTATCTCCACTTTGCGTCGAGTCAGATCTTTTGAGCTCGCTTGAACCCCGCGGCGTCGGGGATTTGTGAGAATCCAGCTCACTTCTCGCAAATGCTGCATGTGCAAATTCATATTGCCTCATTGAGCCTAGATTGTAGCTTGGGTGCACTGCTTAACACATGGGAACGCGCATCAGACATTCTGCAGATAGGCTTCTGCAGTTAAGCAAGTTTAACAATGATTGGAATATGTATTTGAGCTTCTCGTGAAATTAGGTACTCTTTTAAAGACGAATCGATTTTCAACTAACAGTATCGAGGCCTTACACATTGTTTTAGATTCCAACCTAAATGGGTCATCAATGCGTCAGCGTTTTACAGAAGTCATGATATTACTCGTCACGATGAAAAGAACCGAACCCTGAGAATCCAAGTAATGTAAGGAAAGCAAATACGAAACCGGAATCTCATGGGTCTGCTGTTAGCACTATCAAGTCAAGTAGATGAATGCAAGGAGCAAATAGGGAAAAGTGCCCCTCCTGATTATCACGGACTATACCCCGCTGTCCCTGAAATGTTGTCTTGAACCTCCTCCTCTACAAGAAGCAGCCACTAACGCCCTAATGCATATCAGGCTGGAGGGGAAGGATTAGGACACCCCTTCGTTTCCGGTACTCGAAGTGTTTGTATGGGCTTTGTATGATCGTGTCAGGGTCACCCCATCTAATGCCCACGAACGTGTACGCGGACGGGAGCGGAAGTAACGGGCGAAAAAACAAACCGAACTCGAACTCCGTCCACCTCTACGCTCCGCCGTTCAGTGGAAGCGGCAGTCGAAACACCGAACGTTCTGCTGCGTGTTGTTTACGTTTGCGGTTGCCAGATTTCAGGAGCGTAGCGGTGAAAAGATGGAAATATTCATCTTTGAACGTACATGAGCGGAGCGTAATGAACGTTGGTTTATTTGAAAAGTGTTTTTAAGTTATTTTGCGCTAATTGGATTAATCTTTGTGGAATTCCATCAATAAACAGGTAAGTTCGTACAATTCAAATTCAATGTTCTGATAAAGATAAACAAAAACGTGCTGCTTCGACCTTGGTTCTCTTTCTAGATGTAAGTAAACAAAAGGAACTTTAATTGGCCATCAATGGTTTAGAGGTGCATTTAAGAAAGGAATTGAATTAGTAATGTACAATTAGAACAACTCGGGCACTCATAGACAAGGCATACGGATCCAGGATTGCCGATCGGGAGGGCACCTTCAGGGGGCCGGAAATAATATTCAATAGTAGTAATATTCAACATCTGAATATTACTGTGTTTAAATGATACTCACCGATGGTCATTCCAGGCGCTCAGCCTCGGGAATCGCCGCCCGATAATTCGTGTCCTCCCGATAAGGCGTGGAGCAACACCTCCAGCAGTTGATCGAACCTCTGGAGTCATACGATAGGCTCGATAAAACTCTTCTGGGTTCTGCCTGGCCTCGCGCAGCAGGGTAGCATATTCACCTCTTGAGCTTCGGTGTTGTAGGGATTCCCGTACCCAAATGCGTCTAGTTGGTGGTGGCGTGTCACTACTATCACCAAGCGCCAGCATCAACAAAAGGTCTTCGTCACGCATTTGATCAACAGCACCCACGAACGCAAGAAAGCAGTAAAATCAGTTGAAAAGGCACCCAGATTACTCCCGAGCCCGCGCAGTGTTTAAACAACGACGCACGACGCCTTCCCGAACGTTCGCTCGCTGTTGTTCCGTTCAGCGTTGCCAGATCTCATGACAACCAGTTTTCCCCAAATCCCAAGATTTGGTGATACGTTCCAAGATTTTCTGAGTCTTGGGTTATGCTTAACTTTCGCCCGTTACGTTCCGCTCCCGTCCGCTCCTACGCTACGTTGGCGGTGTGAAGCGGGCATAAGACCCCTTCCTCTTCCCCCGGATCGAGAAAATATATCCAGCCTTGATGGGTGCTTTCTTGATCAATTGCCCCTCCAGTTCGTGGTATTCCTCTTTATAAAATGTCGACCCTTGACCGTGCTCAAGTACTCCAACCTTCCAAACCCCGATGAATATACTGGATATACATTGCAAAAAGCCGCTAGCTGGATGTGCTAAACATGATGTGCTTGTTGACTGCTTCCTAAGATCGTGGCCGATGGGGGATGGGTGGTCGCTCATTTTTCACCAAAAGACGCGCAGACGCAGAGGTAGGCAGATCCAGGAAGAGGAGTTGCGAACTCATGGCCCCAGAGCAGCCCAATTCTGACCACTTTTGGTTGATTTGGATGTATTTTCTTGACAGTATGTTTGCCACGATTTTAGCCGTGTTACCCCCTCTCCCACACAGTGGGCAAGGGTCCGTCTCTGTTCAGGCGTAATCAACTCTCTTAAATGGATGAAGGGGTAAGTGCTATCTCGTTTCACCAGAGCGGCTCAGGCGCACCCCAGCTAAATTCGCCTTCTGCAGCTGCGGGAGTATCCATTACTCAGGCTTTAAAACTCGAGTTGTTTTTTCCTCTCGGTGATGGATGACATGACGCTCAGGTGAAGCCTCATACCATCGTTCACTTTGCTGATTGAGCAAGGAAGTACTGTGCACAAAGCGTTCAGAATAGTGCCTTCGCTTAGTGGGTGAAACACTGAACAGTTGTTGCCAAGTTGCCAAGGATGCAGTCAGAAGTCAGAATTGTTTGGGGCTCCAAAGCACTTCAGTTTTGGGCCAATTGGCTGAAGTAATAAGATAATATTTTTTAAAGGATTGCAGATTTGGGGGAATTGGGGTTTGGTGGAAGGGAAAACTACTAATAAGCATGAAAGAGCTACGAGGGCTTAATGCATATTTATACGAAATTTAGACGTGGATAATCTTTATTTTTTACATGGGGAGGATTTAAACGAAAGCTTTCGAAAAGAACTGCTCAGGTACAATCGTGAAAATCTAGTGCTTTTTCTTCTTCAAAATCGCAGAAAATCAGCTAGGGGTGGGTAAAATGCGAGAGCTTTAGATGCCATAGCCGGATTGGTCCCCGTGGATCCGTCCTTGTATCGTTCATCGGAGCCGGCTACAAAATGCCGAACAATGGACTGGGTTATTGCCTCCCTAAAACTTGTTTCCAACAGTGTCGACGGGATGGGATTGCTTCTAGCCTCTGGGGTAACCAATCATCAATCTGGTTGTTCCTTGGGGCGGCCGTGCTGGGCGGCAAGCAGTGCCATTAAGGTGCGCGCATCACGGTTCCGGCCAAGGCCTGTACTTAACTCTCCAATGGTATGTGGCCAACCAAAACCAGCTTATTTGCCAGTACCATTTGCCTAAGTGAGGTGACAATGAAATGTGTTGAGCTCATGAGCCAACCCAATAATACCAAAATTTAAAGTCATTCGAAGGCTGCAGTCTGTCCTTGTATCAATCTAGGGGTCGCCCCCACTTTCTTTCCATTTCTTTCTTATGGGCTGGGGTCTAAGGCTTGCAATCACAGGGCTTTTTGGCGAGTGTTTTCAAAATTAATTATGAAGACTTCAACATTTCTTATTGTTGTGAAGACCCAAAATTTAATGAAATATCCGGCGCAGAATGGGGGGAGGTCAAGGAGGCATGTCTCCCTCTGAATTGCGTAATTTTGGTCGATTTCTTTTAAAAAAATATGTTTATTATTATTTCTCCCAAGCCGCCCCCTTCCCCCAACGTCGCTCCTATGTCCTATGTTCGCCCGTGGAATATAAAAATATAAAAAGTAGGTAGGTGTTTGATAAAATTTTAGGTACATGCATACAGGCATGCGCATACTTCAAACAGTGTCCAAAATTGCTTCAGTGTCGGGTACCTAGAGGTATCATACTTGTGTACTTGTAGTCTTGCAGGATGGCATGTACCCCATGCGGGTGGTAGAAACCATAAGTAGGACAAAAATTCGGGAGTTTCCGACATGGAAATGTTTTCGGTGACGTGAGAGTCACGATTCTACTATTATTAGCAGGTAACACGTATTGGACTAGCAATGTATTTGTAAACTATAAATGGTCCAATTTCTCTGTCTACCACGGGTAAAATACTTTAAAGATGAGTTGGGGTGTCACATACTCTGCGTGGCGGCAATCATTATCCACAAGTTCATGCACACTGTTATGCAGATATAGAACCTACTCAGTGGTAGATCCAGGGAGGGGGAAGGCATTTGCCCCCAAACAAAAAAGCCCTGGGAAAACTATAGTTTTGCCCTCCCCCCCCGAAAGCAGTCGACCTCCGTTTTGCCCCGACTACTTTTTAGTTCATTAGCAAGATTTTGGTGCTTCAACTCTCAACTTTATAAAGAACCAGATAAGTTCAGTGTAAATAGCCTTGGATAGGGAAAAAGAATCTTGAGCCCATAGTTTTCACCCCGTTGCGTGTTTTTTTGCTTTTCGTCTCAAATACCCCAAATTCTACCGTCAAGTCATATTGTAGCACAATGTTTCACTTCGTGACGTTTTTGCCTTTTGTTTTAGTTTGGTCCCCCAAACCGACCGGTTAGATCATCCACTGAACCTACTTGTGATCTATGATATTGAGTGGCCATGCGTTGCCTGAAGACCCCTGGAACCCCATGTGCCCTCACTCGCGAACACCCCATTTGGTTTCCCCTATCGCATGTGCCTGGAAGATCACATCCAGTCAAGCCCGAGGTATTTCTGCACAATCTGGGGAACGGGAAGCATTAATGACTCCACCAATTACCATGAACCAATCTAACATAATGAGAAGTTGAAAAATTTCTCAATAACAATTTCTCTATATCTCTGAATCCTAGCTGATGCAACACTCTGTCTTTGTAGTTTCAAAATACGTTGGCACATGTCTGACTAAACATCGCACTTGTGCCATGTCAGGGTCTGCAAATGTGGCTGTTTTCCGGATTGGATCCGGATTTGGACTGCGGACAATCATGACGGAACGCACCGACGTGCGGCCCGTGATCCCGGATTGCAGATTTGGCGGTGCGGTTTGAGCCGGCGACGTCCGGTTTTCCCTGCCGGCGAACGTGAGCCGTACACAGGCTCTGCAGAAAATGACTGCGCAACGCATCTGTGGTGGGCAGGGTTGACTTAAGGAAATTGGGTTTCGCTCCCAGGAATGCTGGCGTGAAAAAGCCAGTAAATAAATGACTTTTTGACTGGTGAGGTTATTCGCAAGTGGAATAGTGCCAACCGGGCAAGAGGATATTGCAGACATTTCAACGTATTTGCCTGTTATGCATGCATCGCCGTAACCGGAGATCATAGGAAAAATCATACTTGCGATGTTTGATCTCTCCTTTTGTGATATCAGCGCACTGCGACGGCAAAATGAGATCAGCCCTTCGATCATAAAACTCACTTTTTTTAGTTCCCGTCAAGAAGTGTGACCGTTCCCCACTTGCAACCCATAAAGAAACAGCACTCCCCGCTCCACTTTTTCATAGTATTTTCCATATCTGAGCTGTATACCCTGTTTAAAATATTTCCCCATGCACACCCCAAAAAAGATAGTAACATTCATGGAGTGTATGGGTACTATAGTATATTATTACTATACTATTAGTACACTACAGTATATTAGTATACTATTAGTGCATTGGTTATTAGTAGTTAAAGCCTTTGGTATTTTCTTAGGTGAAGATGAGAAGATAAAATAAGTGAAACTTATTTTAAGGATATAAAAATGTCAATGGTATAAACTGCTCAAGGGTGTTATGTCAAACTTAACATCAGATTTCATGCAATGTTTTATTGGCATCAATTATGTAATTTTGTATACGTGTTTTAACTGAATTTTCTGTAAAGGCACATCATTAATATCTGGAAAGATTGAGTAAATAACCTGGTTCCAAGCTTTACCGCCAAACAGGGAAGTGAGAAAGATCTATACTTTGTGGCAGTTAGTGGTACACAAAAATGTTGAATGAGTCGAGTATTATTGGGATCATGAATCTGGAAAAATGGCAATATAGCTATTGGTAATGATAGTTTCAAAAATCAAACCTCGAATTCGAGGTCTGGGTACACTATGACCGAGAATTTTTGATATTTTCTACACGATTCTGATGAAGGGCTGTGCCCGAATATATAATCCTCAGTGTTTTTACATTTCCGGATTCGAGGGGACAGGCCACCTTATCAATTTATCATCACCTTATCAACTTATCATCATGTTCCTCGCTGCAGTACTTCAAAACTTATCACGTGAATTCACATAGCTTTAGTCCTTCTGCTTCATTATTTTTCACTAGAAAAAACTGCTTTCAGCCATTCTAAACGAATCAGGAGCCGGGGCAACTATCGAGGGCGGTCGAGCCGAGGAACCCGGAAACTATGGTTAAGTGAATCCGTTTGCATCCCGGTGGAGGTTGTTGCCATCCGTTGGACCCTCCTGAAAAGCTGGCGCACTCGTTGCAAATTGTTATAGAGCACAATGCAAAAAAAAGACGCCGGACTCGTCTACATAGTTGTTTAGGTTGTGGATTCTATTGCTTTGGTTGTGAATTTGAACCTCGCGGTGAACAAGATGTATATCACAGAAGCAAGGTAGTAATTGAGTAAGGAAACTGGGACTGTTTGGGGGGCGCATACTTGATGCGCCCACGCGCGGCACTCGGTCTATACTGGTTTCATATAACTCCAGTTATTTTTCCAGAACCTTGAAGAAGAGGGGCCAGGAGTATACTATTTCAACTATGGTATTGACTGACCAATGCTCAAATGGGTGCCGGGGGAGCATGATAAATGATTTATTAGACATTTTGTAGCATCCCAAGGTAAGCATGCATTACTTCAGGTATGTACCTACCTAGTACCTACCTCCCTGCAAGTACCTAAGACTCAAGTTTGCTTTGATAGCTTAATTGTATCAATGGACACATTTGTAACTTTTACAGTCAGCATCTCATGCTGTGTGTAAGAAGTGCTTGTATAGTTGAATTTTCCTTGGTTTTTTACTCACCATTTATCATCAAGCTGAAACTGGCAAACTTTTAAACCAGCCAGTATGTTCTATGATTTGGAAAAATAAACTTAACGCGGCAGTTGAACAAAATGTTTTAAAGAATTGAATGATTCATTCTTATTTTTGTCAGGACGACACATTTTATTTACCTATAATTTTGAAACTTATATGGGGATTTGAAAAAAAAACATTTTTATTGTTTTAATTTTCTTTGACTACCTTTAATATTCTTGGATCAAAACAAAATTTTGAGAACAAATATGGTTCATTTTTTATTGATTTCCTATTAAATTTAGATTTAATGCACAGATTTTGAATGGCAATGTCAGAAAAAATACAAAATTTTGAAAGCAATTGAGCTTTAACTATGAGAGATATTGGGTTATACATGAAGTCATTTAAGAGTGCGTCAAACTTTTATATGCCCATAACTTTTGAAATTGCCAACATATTTCAAATTTCTTTTTTGTTGGAATCAGTGTGCCAGATTACTTGGGAATATGTATATAGACAAAAATATATTTTAACACGCGCATTGACGGGGGTCTGAGCCACCTCCGCTTTGACAGGTGTGGCGGGTACCAGCCCCCCCTCCCTAAGATCTCGAGAACCACGCCAGGTAGCGAGAAACGGTAACAAGCGTTGGTTAGCCCATCAACTTCTCCATCGATAATATTTGAACCATCTTTCAGGTCACATTTAAGGTCACTAGAGGTCTAAACATGCCGTCATAGGAATAACATGTAAATAAAGGTATTCAGTCATTAAATCTGAACAAGTAAAGATAGAGCAAAACAACTTGAACTTCATGAATTCTCGCAGCAAGCCGAATCGAATGATATATAATATGACCTGGCTAGGTCAAATCAAGGATTTGACCTGACGTGAGGTCAGGTCAAGTTCAAATAAGATAAAATGCATATCATTAAAACTGCAAATACAAGGCAAATCTAATGCAGTAAAAATAAACGCCCTATCACCATCAGTTACTGAGTTATTCAGTTAAAACCATTTTCCCATGTATTTCCAATGGAGAGGTCATGGCTCGTACCTGACCTTAGGTCATCGATATAAGAAGTACCGGAATAATTTTAGAGAACACGGTGGGCGCATTCTGTGATGTGAGTTTCAATCGGATAAGTTCACCCTGTTCTGACTTATGCTATCTTACACTTTTGTTGAGGTCAGGTCACTTGACCTGTGCTTGTGACCTGACCTGAGATGACCTAACCTTAAAATTTTGAAAAAGTTGTAAAAATGATAAGAGAAAAAGGTATGCCAAGTATGGCAGCGCTACGCACCGCCGTTTTTATGATATTGTCGAAAAACCCGAGGGGGGGTGGGTACCCTCCGTCAATGGGCGTGTTGACTTCTACGAGTTTAACATTATTATAACAATTTGGAATAGTTTACACTTTACAAATATTTGTTATGGCCTGAAGGCCATCTAAATTATTTTTGAATAATAACCCCTGATAAATACTATACTTGTATTGCCTGAATGTGACAAATAAAGCCCATGTGCTCAGGCTTCTGCTTCAAAAGCTAGAATTGCCTCTGGGGAACATTCCTCTCATCTCGGGGCATCAACTGGTCTGCATTGGGGAACAAAATTACTTGTTCTGACCTCTGACGGTCGCAGCAGGCTCAGTTCCCTTACAACGCCCAGCAATAACCTTCCACCGCCGTGAGCTGCACCCAAGTACTCAACGTAAATCTCTCCGTTATTATTAAAAACGCTTCCTTTGTAACAGCGTACATGATGAAGTGATGTTCAAAGTTCGAGAACCGTACAAGGAAGCGGCCACTTGAGCTGAAGGGCTAGAGGAGAAAGTACTCGTGGCCTGGGGTTTCCGCCTCCACTCCAAACCAGGCTTCTGCAGAGGTCATCTTTCGCGAGCTTCTGCCTCGCTCAGCCCGCCGACATCAAAGTGGGCGGTGGGGTTTATCTTGGGTGGAGTTTGGCAGACCGAGTGTGCCCGGCCTAGGAAGCGGCCCAATCTGACGCACACTCGGTGGAGCGTGATTAATACTTCCATGTTGGACCGAAGCTGCAGACTCATAAATGTCGCCAACTCCATACACCGTGAATGGTTTTGGGTTGTTTGAGCCGACTCTCATGGGTGCGGCCTTTCCGCATGTTGTACTTGATTATCTAGGCTGTTGTTCTCTCTACTCCCGTCTTTCTTCCTCTCTTCCCTGGCCTCCCATTTTACGCTCGTTCACATCTCTCTCTCTCTCTCTCTCTCTCTCTCTCTCTGTTAATTTTTATTTTCTTTATCTCCTTTGTTCACTATCTCCCTCGTTCTCTATATATTCTTGGCTCCCCTTCTCTCCTTTTCAAATAATGTATTTTCCTCTCCCCTCTGATGCCTCCCCTCTTTCGTCCCTTTCCCCATGCCCTCTTTCTGTACCTATTTGCAGCAATACTATCACCATGGTGTTATCCTTGCTTTTCTCTGCAATACCGTTTCTTCAGCTCTTCCTTCCTCACGCTCTCCTCCGTTTTTTTACGCGCCCTCATCAGACGTGAGGCTGGCAAACAGTCTGTTTGGCTGGCGTGTATCGACAGGCAGCAGCCACAACATCTGCAGCTCCCGATCACGTCTTGATGGAGGAGGTGCCCTGCGCTTTCTCACGCCCGCCGAGAGCCCATCAGACAACGTCTAGTCCGTCTGTCTTATCCTATGACAAAAGTAGCTGGATACTGAGCCGCCTCAGATGCGAAGGCTATTGTTGGGCGGTCCACTGATGCCAGATGATGCTATGACACTGTCGTGCAGCCTAATCTAGTTTCCGGGGACATGGCGAGCTTATATTTCACTGTTGGGCCGACAGTGATATCGGTGGAGACTCGAGACGCCATCGGAGGCAATCGAACACCAGGCGGCTCGGGACACGACCAGTTCACTCCGTCCAGAACCCGGTATCACACGCCGTACATTTCATCTGGGGGCGCGCGTCGCGTCACAAGCACACAGTATGAGATGATGTGGCGTCACTGGAGGGATTTAATTATGATTAGGGAACGCTGGACATAGAGTAACCCGTTAACAGACTTGGTTGCCGCAACTTCCTTGCGTATCCACATATTAGCCAGTCGCAATTTGCGAATTTTGTTCCGAATATCATTTCTATCCAGTTGTCACCCGCATTTCGATTGATAACACACTAATATGAAAACACACCATTCGGTGTGATGGTGTGGTCCGTAGACTTCAGATGGCTGAGGGTGTGACGTACGTGGTGGATAGGCGTAATTCCTGAGACTTGGAGCCTGGCTTTTACCGCATTTTGACTTCCAAGACTGTGTGGTACTCCCTGTCGGTTTATCGTCGGGCTCATATATATACAGTGGAAAACTCAGACACAAAAATACCGTACATCCATCAAAGACGGGAATGTTTGGTGATAGGGAGCCGGGAAAGAAAGGTAATCTAATGGAGATTCACACAGTGCACACCGACTCAGTAAAATTGGGAGCGAAGTCAGCGCCCGGAACATTGCGTCGCCTGGTATTGGACATTCCTGACCAACTCTAGGCAAAACTATCTCGTAGCTAGCCTTCAAGCCCTGTCATATTTGGAGACAAGTACCGTTATGGGAGTAGCCAATATCGACATGAACAGTCCGGGCATCCGGCTGGGAACTGTCTGCGGTTATAAGTACATTTTCTGAAGAATGTGTTACAAAATATGTTTGATGGTATCGCACTACACTGTAAAAAAGTTTACACTTTTTGGATTTCTTTACACACAGCAACTTTTACACCTTTTTCAAACGGAGGTTGACATCCTTTATTCATGTGCTAAGCCACCCCTCTAAAACAGCAGTTGGATTTAAGAATGCGAATTTAACATGTAATATAATACAATTTATTCGGTCATTGCGTAATGTTATCTATTTTGTGTAACTATACACACCTCATTTTTCTTCTTTAAACGAGTTAGTTGTAATTCTACTCGGTTGAATGAAGCACTGAGTTATCTTAAATCGTGCATAACACAGAAATTGGTGTCATTTCACTCTCGCAAAGCGTGCGCGGTGTAATTTTACATTTTTGAAATCGTCTCATCTTACACTGATTTGCAGGACGGTGACGTGTGAGGAATCGCAAAACCGTGTACTAGTACTCAGTAAGTGTGATTGTATCCGCTGCACTCCCCCACGGTGCCATTTTCGTGTGAGAATTGAGAAACCGACACACGTAGGGATTATCTTACACTTTCGCACGATGTGCATAAATCCCAAAGATGTACGTTCACATATATTTCGAATGCAGAGTGCACTGGGAAAACATGTTAACTGATCGCAGTCGTATATTGTTACACTAATATTTGGAGCGCCTTTTTCTTTCACGTGTAAGCTTACACTGATACCCTGCACCCCCTCTCCACGCCAACCCTATAGGGATTGGGGGCGAGGATACATTACTTGCATATCCCATGAGAATGTATGCTTAGACATGATGCTCTAAATGTCTACTAGCAAACGTGAACTCAGCGTACGCTAGTTCTGGAATGCAAGGAAAGACATGATTCTTCAACACGACGTTCTCTATTTTCCATAGTACAGCAAACGAGCACCCAAATAAAAAGGAGTGTGGCAGGCCGATGATTGTGAACCAACACAAAACTAGCCCTCGCTCCAGACTACTTACCTATCATCTATGGGCCAGTCGCTGATGGGCACAGAGTTACAATGGGTAGCGGTTGTCCCTCATTTACCCCGTATACATTGGCAGTGGGCACCTTCAGAACGCTCTATTTACGCATTGACCGCGTTAAGGACTTATCTACTCGTGTAACTGGGACTCGGAAGACCGAACCCCGGGTACATGAGTTAAGTCTGTTTTTGTGGTGGATACGAAAAAAGGTGCCCATGTGTCTGAGGTAAATAACACAAACTACAAGGTGCTCTATATATACATGATTAAACGTAATCCAAGTTTTCAATGTGAAATCATAAGGTATCAAACTTCTCTCATGAATTGTCTGACACTAGACTAAGGTAAGTTTGATAATCAGAGTGACTTTTCAGTCCTCAATCACCCCTCTTCGTATGTAGGATGCTTGACTTCTTTAAAGCTGAGTTAGAAAGCCCACTCTCTGTTCTACCCAGGCCTGCGCCCTGCACAGGATGTTCTTGCAGGCTCCCCTCTCATATAGCTCTTCGATGGACTCCTTGAAGTCCTCTGCAGTCATTTTAGCTCCTTTAGGATGGCGGGGGCTCCTCATCAGTTCCGCCAGACACACGGACCAGAACCAGTAGTCCAGGGGCGACATATCAGGGGTGCAGGAGGCCCAGGGGTGTTGTGTGAGCCTCCTGTAGTCCCGACATGTCGCCTCTGCAGTGGCGGCGGAGGGTCCGGATTTAAGTGGGAAGCACCATGAACTTGAAAAATATTACCATTCAACGTCATAGGGTAAGTTTTAGAATTCATCATTAAAGGAGGGGGAGGGCACGGTGACCTGGTGACCGCTAGTTCCACCGCCTATGCGCCCATGGACTACTGGTTCTGGTCTGTGTGTCTGGCGGAGTTGATGAGGAGCCCCTCCCCGCCATCCTGGAGGAGCTGCAAATGACTGTGGAGGACTGCAAGGACTCCATCGAGGAGCAGGAGGTCAGGAGAGCCTACAAGAGCATCCTGCACAAGGCGCAGGCCTGTTAAGACGTGCGCAGGCCTGCGCCTTTAGCCTGTTCAGACGTGCACACTGCACAGTCCTTCTCGAGCACATGCTGAAAGAAGCCAAGAAGTCCACAGAAGAGTAATTGAGGACTGAAAAGTCACTGATTATCAAATGTTCCACAGCCTAGTACCAAAAAACCATTGGACATATTAACTAAATTGTTATTTCACATTAAAAAATGTGTCTACTTTTCATAGATTTATTAGACACCCTGAATCAGAAAACAACTCCATAAACAAAGCCACTCCACGCCACAACCACAGGCTCACTGGAGGCCAGTGGCATCCTTGATGCGTACTAGTCGCTGGTGGGTGCGGACTGGTAACGGCGACCCTTCTTTTCTGAATATTTTCCTGCTTATTTGCGCATCTGGGCTTCCTCATGGTGCGGGTCCAGATATTTCTGATGTAGTAGTGGTAGGCTTGCTGCCCGCACCAGCAGCTACTCACTTTTTGGCAGCTCCTCCAAGCTCACAACGTTAAAGGGAATGTGGCACCTTCATAACGTGATTTTAACTGAGATAGCCAAGTTGTAAAGCAAGTCGGAAAACCCGGTACTCCATATATCATCTGTCTTGGAACTCGATATTTCAGTAGAAAAAAACTAAAACCTACCTGACAACAACCCCCTCATCAACCCCTCGCCGGGCGGCCATTGTTGTGACTTTGTGAGCTGCTGGTATGACGAAATATGCTGACGTCACGATGAGCATCAGCCAATCGAAGCCCTGGAAGCGTATCAAGTATGGTAGTGGTTGCCAGATCGTGACATCATCCACAGGCTGATATTTATTTTTTCTAGAGGAGTTTTTTTAAAAATGAAAATATTGAGCTTATTGTACATTTTTTCAGAGAAATCATGAGTGGTTTCATTATTTTCGGCTAACAGTACGCCTAACTGCACTAACTTCCAGGATTCGACCAAGGTGCCACATTCCTTTTAACGCCCTGGACGTGGAGGGTGCCTCTTTACGAATTGATTTTTCAGGGTGGTGGCTGACAAGTCATCTTCAAACTCTTTGGCACTGTCCAGCTGGATATACTCAAGAAAAATGCGAGTTTTTCCTCATCTGTATCTGTAAGGAAAGGTTTTTACACGTCATATTATGAGCCATGACACAAAAACATTTCGGTTTAATAAAGCATAACGCTTTATATCAACCAGGAGCATGCAAAATAACAATGGTAGATCGGAGTCAGGTTCTTTATAATGCTTCCGCCGGTGTCACTCGACAATGTGAAAATGACAGTACTTATATCTGGTTACAATACATTAACAGAAGCGAATAATAATCACTGGTCAACAAAATGGAACTTTTGTCGTGGATCCAATATAAAATAGTGCGTTTCTAGGGTAATTTGTGGCGCTCAACACGAATCTGGCAGCAGAAATGCCGTATCAGATCAGACTTTTGAGATCCAGTATGTCCGTGTGTCGTCTTTGTGCAAGCCTTCTTGGCATCAGTGACATTGACAGTGCAAAACCCAAAAAGGTCTAGGAAAATGAACGTTTAGGTGTTTGTGGAGGCTGGGGTATTCTAACTTAAACCCAATTTTCATAGACCTAGGTCAATATATTCAAGGTAAAACGAGGTCATTTTGGTCAAATTCTGTATGTGCAGGGTTGTCATTGGGAAATGCCGTGATTATGCGATGAGAAGCCGGATATGGAGAGAAAGTGGCCTAAAGTAACAGAGGAAAGGTCTGAGGCAATGTTCTCTGAAACTTTTAGGCCAAGATCATTAAAGGCCATTGACCTTTGACATCAAAATATTACATTTTGCCCATAACGTGTACTGCAACTAGTACTATGGCAACCAGTGGAACAAGGCGGAAAATAAGGTTTGACCTTGACCCATGACCTTTGTATTGAACCTGCGACTTTGAGCTCAAGATTAAGTGACCTAGCGTATGACGTCATAGCATGATAGACGTCATATTAGGCGGCATTATCCGACCAAAGGCACTAGGGTCAATGACCTTGAAATGGTGGTATGACCTTGACCTGCGACTTTTTCTTAGACTCGACCTTCAAGGGAGGTGACTCTGACATAAATTCCTCATCATATAATGTTGCGACGTCACCTCTCGGTCTACAATACCGGCGAGCTTGTGCGACCGAGCGCAAACCTTGTTCAATGTACAATGTTCATGCACTTGAATGCGAGTTAGTCTTCCGTTGCAATAAATTCACATTTAAGTTTTGAAGTGCTGGCGGGAGCATGATGATGAGTTGCTAAGATTTCCGGCCTCCCCTCGAATCCAGAAATGTAAAAACACGAAGATTACATATGGGACACAGCCCTTCATCAGAATCGTGGAGTAAATATCAATAATTCTCAGTCCAAGATAGCCAGACCCGAATTGAGCCTCACACAAAAATGCCTTTAGAATGAATTGTTAAAAATAAGATTGGATGTCGACAACAACGAATGGTACCTTAACCTAAAACAATGCCGACAATACACAACCAGACCAGTATTGACAGACTTTCTATTATTTCAGCCAAACACTAGCTTTGATTAACAATGAAAAACTCGCTAAGTACCTAATCGGTTATTTGAATATTCTGTTCTTCTTATTTACTTTTTCCGTCGACTGCAGCTAAAATGCTAACCAAAAACTACCTATTAGCACTAGTAGACGTGATACTAGATCGGTGTAAAGACTGCATACTTTCCCCTTAACACGATGCTATATTTTACAATAAAAGCCTCCCTCGAATTATTTAGTTAAGATTGACCTAGTGGTCAAAGTCAACTTTTGAATGATAAACCCATTTTCCACAGCCTGCTCGTCTGGCCCAAGGTTAAGCGTCGAAGGGATACGTGTGGCTGCAAAAAACATTAAAATTATATTATACTTATTAAGCAACCCTTGCCCATAGTATGTACATAAGGGCATACTAAGGGCATTAAGAGTACATACTATGGGCAAGGGTTGTTGAATAAATATAATATAAAATTTATAATTTTTGCAGCCACACGTATATTCTCGACGCTAACGTGGCCAGAGGGCAGGCTGTAAATGGGTTTAATAATCAAAAGTTGACTTGACCACAGGACAATCTTAACTAAATAATTCGAGGAGCTATAAAAATGTAGCATCGTGTTAAGAAAGTAGCAGTCTTACACCGATCTATATCACGTCTACTAGTCTAAACAGTTTTTGGTAGCATTTAGCTGCAGTCGACAAAAAATAAGAAGAACAGAAATATCAAAAACCGATAACCCAGCGAGTTTTCATTGTTAATCAAAAGCTAGTGTTTGGCAAATAATAGAAAAGTCTGTCACAAATACTGGTCTAGGTTTGTCGATTGTCGGCATTGCTAGGTAGAGTACCAATATCGTTGTCACGACATCCAATCTATTTTAACGATCATTCTAAAACATTTTGTGTGCCAATTCGAGGTTCAACTGACTGAGAATTATTGATATTTACTCCACGATTCTAAAGGGCTCAATATATAATCTTCAGTGTTTTACATCTCCGGATCGAGGGAGAGGCCAGGAACATCTTACAAATTCACATTATGTTGATAAGCTGCATTCTCTGGGTTCAAATAATCCGGATTCTCGACATCCTTGATCTATATTTTTCCACAAAAGGCTAGGCTGATGACAGTGTGTGGAAAGTGTAGGGGCTATACAACAGGTATGCTCTGGAGAAGAAACCAGGTCCGATGGCAAAAAACGGTTACTAAATTTGAAATCAGCGGTATCAAAATAGGCAGAAACAGGTGTTCACGTGCCGGATCCATTTTGGCTGTTGACCAGCTGGGCCAATGACTCCACGTGAAAATGGTATAAGGACTATACACAGGGTATGCCCTGGGCAGAAAACTGGGTCGGATGGAGCAAAACGGTTATCAGATTCGGAATCAGCGGCACCGAAATGAGTAGGAACAGGTACCTCCATGCTGGATCTAATTTGGCTGTTGACCAGTGTAATTGTTGTGGTGTAATGACTCTTGAACTATCACCAGGTCATACGGCGTTACTAGATTTCCCCTCTCGGGAGTATTTTTGTCTTCAAATCGGGTGGAACTTATTTATCCTTCGCTCTGGTGGAAGGCCATTTTGCAACCCCCTACACCACCCTAAGGTTTATCTAAGGTGGCTGAAAACGGCAGTGCACAGCGCCGACGTTCTTTGTGTAAGCTTTTCCTGACCCGATGCATGTTTTTCCTGAACATTTCAAGTCAAGCTCATGCACGGTCATGTCGGCAGACCTGGCCAAGGTCCAGAAATATTCAAAGTGGCCGCAGTGAAGGTATGTTTAATCTATTGATCTGAAATTTGTAGCACATAAGGCAACCAATGACCACAATATGTGGTAACGACAATGATATCAATGACCTAAGGTCATGTACGGCCAATGACTTCACCACTGAATGCCTACGGGAAATTTGTGAAATGCGGGTTTCTCAGTAAATACCCCCAGATTAATTTCAAATTTCAACATCATGTTTTCCGTGGTCCACTCATAGGCTTGAAATAAAGAAATTGTGCCCTGTAAAATTTGATAGGTGATATGAAATCATATTTAAAATTTACATTTTTATATAACCATGCTTTCTGTTTTTCATATTTTTCTGTGTTCTTTTCTATGTTTTTCTTGTTTTCTATCTTAGAGCGGATAGTGACCTTGACCTGACCTTAGGTCAGTTTTTTCTACAATTTGACCTGTTAAGCTCGTGTCATACTTCATTTGATTTTCCGAAGCGCAAAATGTCAACAGTTTTTATTTAGGTATTTGGGCTTTCGGGCGCAAAAAATATCCTAGGCGCCCACCCGTATCCGTAAAAATGTAGCGATTAATTTTTGGACTGCCTTTGGGGAAATTGGTTTAGATATTTTCGGGTTGTGAATTAGGCAGCATATTTGTCTGTTTACGGAACATAAACTACATAATGGTCCAGTATTGTACATTGCGGGTTATTTAAACACTGGATGAGCTTTGCATTCGAATTTTGAATGACGGCAATTGTGTGCTATTTTCCAATGAGATAACATGGACTGCTTGTGCTACACAGAGATACTCTAGCGCGTCGTTGGACTCAGTAGCTAAACGTTGAGGAACAGTATCCACTTGAAAGGGCTGGTTCCCAAAAAGATAGTATAATGTGTCACATCAGTCATGTATGGTACGTTCCACTAACGCATTTCAACGCAATAAATCACGGTGAAAAGGTACAAAGAAACTGAAGGAACATACCATTTGAAGATACCAAAAACTCTAGCCACAAGTTCACAGTTTGGCGCGCAATGGCGGCCAGAAATAAAGGCTTGATGCAAACATGTTCCTTTTTATTAAAAAAACCAGGCACTTCGCTTATTTCTCAAGGATTTTCATGCTAAATACAGTGATAAGCGTGTCAACTGAATCAGGCTCATCTGAAAAATGAGTGGCTCGGTCCAAATGTAAGGCAAAATCGAGTCCGGAAATCAATTTCATGTTATTGGCTATTTTCGGTCCTTTATGAATCCATAAAATTTGTTTTGCATAAACTTACACCGTATTGGAGCTGATGTTGTTATGCGTTATTCGAATTTGAAAATGTTGGTTCTAGCAATAGTGTATCAAATCTTATTTAATAAATAGTTGGTGTTAAGCGATGCCGTTTTCCCAAACAATGACACGAAAAGTGTAGTACTACATGGTTTTGATTAACCATTATATGTTTTGTGTTTTATGATCCTTGGATGGAGAACAAAGACTGAGTTTGTGTAGGATTACGCAAGGGTGTAAAGAAACACAATTCGGATTTTAGCGACTGCTTTTGAAATTGGTTTGCATTGAATCGATTTTCAAGCAAAAAATGACGCGAAATGTAGAAAATTAGTTCAACTGACCAGATAAAAATAAATTAGCCTGAATAGAACCTGCCAATAAATGCGTTTGGGTATAATTGGATTCGCTTAAGGCAGGTATGAAAATCCAAAAAGTTTAAACTTTTTTTTACAGTGTACCTTATTCCTTTGAGAACGGTAATCCGAGGGACAAACAAAATATAGATCAAGGGGGTCTCGGCGTGCTGCATCAGACTATATAAATTCAAATACCATTATGAAGGTGTCATATCCCCTTTACACGCGCCCTGCTGGGGTCCCTTGCATGACTCGCCCCGCTGGGGGGGCGTTTTTCTCCCCGCTTCGTATCTCGTTCCCCACGAAAGCTAAAGGAAAATTACGGGCGGCGTTCAAAAGCTATTGACAAGACGAAGATAATTTATAAGGATAATTTTTATGTCAGGTCAATATTGAGGTCAGCATAGGTCAAAGAAGGCTCCATAGGCTTACAACAGAGCAGTGTACGTTTCCCTCTCTAGATCTGGCCTCAGGAGAGCTAGAATAAATCTTTATGCATCAATAGATTCCTCTCATCGCGGCAAATCGAATGATGTATAATATGACCTGTCTAGGTCAAATAGTCAAAATGACCTGACCTCGACCTAGCTCAGGGTCACAGAGTGACCTGGTATGGTCATGTTGCATATCAATCGACTCCCCGTGACAATATGAACACAATACAAGCAAAATGGGAGCTTTATCTCAATTCAGGGAGAAGTTATTGGCGAAAAATTCACTCTCTGCTCCCGTGACCTGATATGACCTTTGAGAGGTCAGATGCTCAAAAACTCAACTTTATGGTCAAGATCGTGGTAAGAATGGACAGTTTGAGGATTTTCAGCCTTATCTATCCAGTATTTCCTGAAAACAAGTCCATTCTATTTTTCACCTTAGACTTATAATGGGGAGACCAAAAAATTGACCCCACCTTAGGTCACCAATATCAAAATTCCGAGATAGCAGTTTTGTGGACCTTAACCCTTTTTTTTTTTTTGGGGGAGGGGGTTCTTTTCTCGTTTTAAAAATTTTTTTTTTTTTTTTGTTTTTTTTTGTTTTTTTTTTTTTTTTTTTTGTTTTTTTTTTTTTTTTTTTTTTTTTTTTTTTTTTTTTTTTTTTTTTTTTTTTGTTTTTTGGGGTGGGGGTTTTTTGGTTGTTTGGTTGGGTTTGTTTTTTTTGGTTTTTGGTGTTTTTTTTTTTTTTTTTTTTTGGTTTTTTTTTTTTTGGGGGTTGTTTTTGGGTTTGGTGGGGGGGGGGGGGGGTTTTTGGTTTTTTTTTTTTTTTTTTTTTTTTTGTTTTTTTTGTGTTTTTTTTTTTTTTTTTGGTTTTTTTTTTTTTTTTTTTTTTTTTTTTTTTTTGTTTTTTCTATTATATTCTTGGGGGTGGGGTTGGGGTTTTTTGGTTTTTTTTTTTTTTTTTTTCCTTTTTTCTTTTTTTTTTTTTTTTTTTTTTTTTTTTTTTTTTTTTTTTTTTTTTTTTTTTTTTTTTTTTTTTTTTTTCCAATTTTTTGGGGGGTTTTTTTTTTTTTTTTTTTTTTTCTTTTTTTCCTTTTTTTTTTTTTTCCTTTTTCCCCCCTTTTCTTTTTTTTTTTTTTTTTTTGTTTTCTCCCCGGCGTGGTTTTTTTTTTTTTTTTTTTTTTTTTTTTTTTTTTTTTTTTTTTTTTTTTTTTTAATTTTTTTTTTTTTTTTTTTTTTTTTTTCCCCCCCCCCCCCCTTTTTTTTTTTTTTTTTTTTTTTTTTTTTTTTTTTTTTTTTTTGTGGGGGGGCCCCCCCCCTCCCCCTCCTGGTGTTGGCGCCCCCCCCCAGTGAGGGTGTTAATAACCTTACCATATTGTGGAAGTTTCAAACTGATCACTTTGCTAATGTTCCCTGGGCGCTGCTTCAAACTCGTAATTTTAGGTTTTGAGGTCGGGTCACTTGACCCTGAATAGCTCCTTGACCTGACATGACCTTAACTGAAAAATTCGGTCAAATGTGTAAAATTGAACAGGGATAAGATACCGTAAGTTTCGTTGTTCTGCGTCTTTTCGTTTTTGAGCTATCTGGGAAAAACCAGGAGAGGGTGAATTTCGCCCCCAGCGGGGCGCGTGTTAAATCAAGTTTGCCTGTCTTTCTGCAGCCTCTTACAGCTTCAGTATTCCGACTGTGTAATTAGAAAGTCAAACAACGAGCTGTCGAATCTTTGGAGCATCAAACACATACAGCGTGCAGGTGGGTTAAAGTTGGTGCGAAAGATCCGTCGTGGAGACATTTCCTTCGAAGAAGCCTGCTTGTGGAGCTGGGGATGAATGATGCCTGTCCCCAAGGAAATTGGACTTTTTTGTTAGCAAATGCGGTGTTTATTGTGTCAGTTTTCCTGCTAAGGATACCACTGTGGCAAACGGCCGCAAGGATCATAACAAAAATGGGAGCGCGGACAAAATATTGGCCTGTTGGCCGACGGCAGTAAAGGTTGAAGGAAATTGAAAACATGTTTTCAGAGGCATACAGGGAAAACACCGTCACATTGAAGAAAAATGCTCAGGATAAATGGTGCATGATATTTTTACTCTGAATATTGCGCGGAAAACGGACTTTTAAAAATGCATGTGTCGATAAAGTTATATAACTTCCTTAAAAAAATTGCCGACGAGCCCACACTCAACTTATATACCTATTGCTTAGTGTTGATGTTGCTTGTGTGTAAGTTGTGGCAGTGTACATTAGTGATGGAAATATGTTGCTTCTCCCTCCGTCGCCATATTTAACGACATGCATGCATGGGACGTAAACCAAAGGTCACGAGGATCCAAGCTAGTCCCACTAATCTTGCTTCTGTGGTACGGATTTATTTGAAAATTGACCAATAAAGTCCACATGGAACTAAATTTCGGAGTGATACACCGAGCATCGTAATTGCACCTAGAACGTTGTTAATTGGTATATTTCCTCGTAATCTGGATGCACGATATATACAATATATACAAAATATAGATTAAGATGGATTATATATTCGGGCACAGCCCTTCCTCTTACTCTTCATGAAGACAATTGTTCAGAAAACTTATTGGTCATACCGAGTCCCCGAATTACCCGCATATATAATCACGGTGTGTTTGCTAGCTATATTTTGCACATAGGATTTAATTAGATAGGTCAATTAAAAGTTACGTTACGTTAATAATGGGACTAGTTGCGACGCGAGTTGAATGCAGGAGCTGCAGCAAACCAACACAGACACCCCTAAAGTAGCGGGCTTGTGTAAAACCTTTCCGAAAAATTCATTCGCGGTGGTGGTAAGGCAGGTGACAGGTTTAAAATGCAATCTAACATCCCACAGAGTAAAAATTGCACTTCCAAAGTTTTACAAAGGAGTGCACCCAATTCGGCCTAACATTAGCTTGATCTTCCTCACAGTCCTAAGCCTTAGGATGGAACAATTTTAACTGACCTTTTTGTATCTGCACTGCACAAATCTTGCTCTTTGTTAAGTGAATGACAATGTTAACGGTACGAACAATTACCGGGAGGACAGCCCATCCACTCTCTGTTTCTCACACAGGCTCCGGTTGCACCCACGCTGAACCTGAGCGCGCCTGAGACGCTGGTCGATCGCGCTGGTATATGGGGCCCATCAGCTGGCGACCTTGAACCCCTTATCTCAGGATTGGGATGGTGATCCCATTGTGCTAATGTGCACCGTCCCCAGAGCTGGCACAACCATTCCCAGGTTATTGTGTGGAGCAGCTATGTTTCCAGGAAGGGTTTCCAGCATAAGAGTCCAAAAAAGGGGACCAGGGTTCAAAATCGACCACTTGTCATGGCATATTTTTCGATTTCAGCCAGTTTGGAGTTTGTGTTTCTAGAGAGGGCATTTTTAGCAACAGGCAGTTGAAGATTCACCCACCCTTTATTATTTGTTGTGTCGATGCCTATAGTTTCAATTAAACTGACAGAATGAATTTGATTTCGTCAATGTTTTACCAAATAATACCTTAAATCTTTCAAAAGCCATCGAGAACTTGGAATTATTCAGTTTCCATACACGCCGCGAAATATTCAAAATACCTCGTTGAGCCAAAATCATTGATAATTTTTACTAGGTCCGGATGCTTTTCGAAACACCAGATTGTACCAGTGTCACCAGTATTATTTAAGCCATAATCAATTTAACAGAGAGTTACAAAGAGAAGGGGCGATTCACAGTTTTAAATAATTTACCTTAACGTTTACCTATGCTGAGCGGCGTAATCATTTGAATAACATTTGTAGCAGTATTCCTTTGTTCACTCTTCTTGTCGCATATCTTTGTTCGCTCTTCCTTGTCGCATTTCTTTGTACACTGATCTCTTTGTTCTTTCTGGGGCTGCTTATATTGCATAGAGTCTGAATTTCTTTGCATGATATGCAACCACTGTTTTGCTTTCCACACATATGTGTTGTTCCTTTGTCATCGTTATTGAAGATGACTACAGCGTTCCTTTACCGTCCATCTTTCTTCCTGCTTATGTTTCCGCTCTTCACTCCTCGCCTCCCTGCGGTCCGATGGCCGCCGCTCGCTCCTGCCTTCATTTCTCACCAGACCCCTCCCACTCCCCAGCATCCCCTGTGACGACGTACCGATGCGTTGCCCGGGTCACCCCTCCCCTCTTCCCCGCCTCTCATTCTGCCCCCGGGAGGCCTCCTTCTCCAGGTCTGGGGCGCCGTATTTGCAATTTATCTTTGGCGACCGCCGCTGCCGGAACCGCCGCGCTCGCCGCCGCCTCGCGGGCGGTGCCTTCGCCGCCTGCGTGGTGACGCGTGACGGATATGCAGCATCTATGCATAGACGCCAAAAGGCCCGGCTTGTCCCCCTCCTCCTCCTCCATCGCCCCCTCCCAGCGCCTCCGCTTCTACCCCCGGGAAATGGCCCTGTCGGCATACAAGCACAGGAAACGTGGTGGTCTTGTTAGCATCACATTATTTGTTTGGAACTTCTCTGATGCTGCACTGTAACGTTTCTCATTGAGTTGTTGTGTATTGATGCCGTATGAAATAATCAGTTTGGATAATTTATATTCTTTATATCATTGCCTCTGCGATTTTTTCATCCACCCCCTGCGCTGACTCTGCAAATCAATCATTAATTTAGCGATCGTGATCGGAGTTAAAATTGTAATTGTGAACCTCAGACATCCGTGCTGACGAACATTTCAAACATATCTGAAAAAAATACTCACCTCAACACGGATGAATCTAGAATTTAGTGCGTGCGGCTCACTCATGAGTCAAAAGCCTCTATCAAAATATTAATCTGTACGTACATGTATTTTTACAATTTAGTTTAGAAGCACTTGCGTGACCCTGTATGGGTTTATTGGTAGGTGGAGAAAGCGTTGCCGGTGCTATAGAGAAAGTTTCCTTTGTCTTTGCCCGTTGCCTTTGGCCCAGTGGAGAAGCTCATCGCCTGACTCCTCTGAGAGACACCGGTAAAAGGCGAAAGGTGTTGGATGTCTCATGATGAATAATTACAGCACCAGATGTGCCAGCTTTTAGCTCATGTTTATATCTAGATCGCCAAAGGTCGGAAGAGGACTCATACCTGGGTAGAGTGGTAATTAGGTAAAGTTTTCTGCCTCTAACTTGCCACTGAGTTGAGTTCCAACAGTTTTTTTTGGGGGGAGGGGAGAGAGGTAATTTGGATTGTCTCATCATGAAAAATTGCATGAAAATCAATTGGTTCATACTTGGTCAATAGATGACTGAAAAGCGTTCAGCAAAGGCCAGATGAAGGCCATCTTTCCAACAAGTGTGATCGTGAAGCTGACCAAATGTCTCACAATGACAAGGCCCACAAAATGACGGCAAACAAAAATTCAAGCACCATAACTTGCAAAGCTAGAAACCAGAACCCTAAAAACCTGCTAAATTGACCCCAAATAACCTCTTAGACGTTATGGGCCGAAACTTTCAGCTTGATCCTCGAAAGCAGTGCAAGAAAACTATACTCTAGAAATTAAAAATTAAGTCCTGCTATTCATATGAAATATTTCTTTTCGTTTTCTCTATGCACTTATAATGGAGAGGGCAGGACTCAGAATTGTTCCAACACCATCGATATTCTTTTTACCGAAAATTGCACTCAACGACT
This sequence comes from Lepas anatifera, assembly GCA_034440635.1. Classification (NCBI taxonomy): domain Eukaryota; kingdom Metazoa; phylum Arthropoda; class Thecostraca; family Lepadidae; genus Lepas; species Lepas anatifera. Next base: position 70,358 of record JAOTON010000866.1, on the reverse strand, counting down.
TAATTACATCCATACACATCCATTCAGAAAAGCACGCAACACACATGGGTTAAAAAACGAGCATATGAGGTAAAGCAAGATGAAGCGGTAAGAAACCGATGCCCCACGTTTACAGCAGGCCAGGGGCAGGCGCAGGCGGGTCACTGAGCGAGTGGGTGGCCATGCACACATACGATGCGGTGTACGATGTGGTAATAAATAAATAAAAAATTGTGTGAGAGAAAAAAATTAAATAACATAAAATAAAGTCAGTTTGCCAGAAACCGCGTATGAGATACGTAGTGTTTCATGTTCAAGGCCTGCCCGCCGGACACAGCCACCAAGACTACCCCGCGGCAGGCCCATGGAGCACGCCGCCGCCCCCAGCGCCGCCCAACGCCATCATCACTGCCGCCGCACCACCAGCGCCACCGCACCACCTAGCGGAGCACGCGACCAGCGCCCGCCACGGAGCCGCCCAACGGCGACCGGAGAGGCGCCATCACAGCCAGGCGCCCAGACGGACGAAGACGGCAAGACGGCGCCCAGGCCCGAGAAGCCACCGCCCCGGAGACGGCCGCAGAGACCACCAACAGCAGCGCACGTAGCCTGGGGGGGTAAAGATAATTATAGTTTAGAGAAGACCAGGACGGGCATCGGTAAATTGCGCCATACTTAAGTCTGGTTGAAAAGGTGAGAATCAGGTATGGCGTGGTTTAGACAGATGAGTTGGGCTGAGGGCAGAAAATGGGTGCCAGAGGCGGGCCTGTATTGACACCATTGCGTCTACCCGAATCGAAAGGCTCCGCGGTCAGTCGAAACACAATTTGATTAGGTTGCAATGGCGCAGTAAGATTTATAATCTATGGTTTGGTGAAATACATACAGAATGGTGGTGGCAACGAATAGTTCTACTATCTAAACGAATTTTCGTCAATACTGCTCTAAGAAAATTTTTTTAACAACAATCTTAAAGAAAGACTTGCCTCGAGGCACGGCGTCCAGATTCCGGATTCTAGAGGCAATAATTGTATTCCATGACCTAGGGGCAGCAGAAAAAAGTGAAAATTTTCTTTAAACAGTGCGGGAGAATGGGATAGTGAAGTGGTTACCATGCCTAACATTTCTAAGATAATCTGGGTCCTGATCTCGCCTTTGGAATTTGCTAGCAAACGATGCAGGGAGAACACCACGTAAATGTTTGTGTATGACATTGATATTTGTGTACTGAATGAGGTCAAGAAGTTAAAGTATGTTGTATTTCTTGAAAATGGGGCTTGTATGAGAGAGTCTGTCACCATGATCTATATTTCGCACCATTCTTTTTGGAGGATAATAAGTCTATTTGACCTATAATTGAACGTGTTCCCGAACACTTCAAGGGCATAGGTCAGGCATGGTAATATAAGTGCATTATAAAGGAGGAGAAGATGGTGGGAGGTTAACATATGTTTAGATCGACTAATCAGGCCAATATTGCGTGAGAGGCTTTTCTCAACGTTTCTTATATGGGTTGTCTACCTCAGATCCTCGTCAACTACCCCGAGATATTTGGTAGAGAATGTCCTAGTAAATGGTACAGTGTCTATAGAAATCGAAATATTTTGACAAGCCGTGGGGTATATTTGAAAAGCAGACTTTTTGGCATTTAGAGTTAACCTATTGGAGCGGAGCCAGCAAGATACGTTGGAGAGGTATCTGTTTATATCGTTTTCCAGTTCGGCAATAGTATCGGCAGTAAATAATAGAGTGGTATCATCAGCAAAAAGAAAATAACTCGGAATAGAAGTTATTTGGGAGGTCGTTTATATAAATAAGAAATAGCAATGGGCCAAGGACACAGACCTGGGGCACAGAGAGGGGCGGTAACTGGCAAGCGTTAGATAATGTACCATTAAATTTCAAAGTTTGGGATCTTCCATGGAGGTATGATTCAAAGAATTTCGATGAAAGTTCATCAAAGCCAAGTAGTTTAAGTTTAGCGAGCAGAATAGAATGATTGACCGTGTCGAAGGCCTTACTGAAATCTAAGAAAATAGAGACACACAACTTTTTGGAATTTATAGCTGAGGTGATTGAATCATAGAGTAAGGCTAAAGGCATGAAACAGCTGTGATGTTGCCGGAATCCGTATTGATTTTGGGAGATAATATTTTCATCATAGACGTATTGAGAGACTTGTTCGTAGACTATTTTTTTCAAAAACCTTTGACAAGACTGGAAGAATCGAGATGGGCCGGTAATTTGTAAATTCAGATGAGTCGCCTCCCTTAAAAATTGGGACAACTACTGCCTTTTTTAATTCATTTGGGAAAATACCGTTAGCTAGACACAGGTTGAATAGATGTGAGAGCTGGGGAGATATGGCAGGACAGATAAGTTTCAATATTTTTGCGCTTATATAGTCATATCCAGCTCCAGTGTTACCCAGAGACAAAATAATTCTTTCGATGGTTTGATTTGGGACTGGCTGAAACCTGAATAAAGACGGGGGCTGATTTTGAAGGTAGCCGAGAGGATCTGAGGAGGACGGTGGAAGTTTAGAATCGAGGGTTGAAGCTATTGAGGCGAAAAAAGTATTGAAGCTATTTGCAATTTGCATTGGGTCGGTAATTTGTTTGCAATCATAGATGAACTTTTCTGGAAGATCTTGTTTGACTTTGTTTTTTCGAGTGATATTTAACAGTGTGTTCCACAGTTTTCTTGGGTAATTTTTTTCTTCTTCGAGTTTACGTTGAAAGTATAATTTTTGCGCAGAACGAAGCACTCTAGTCAGAGTATTATGATAAGATTTGTATGCAAATTCGTCTGTTGGGTCTTTAGATTTGATATATTTTTTATAGAGGTCAATTCTCTTGTTTATGGATTCCAGAAGGTTGTGAGAAATCCAAGGTTGAATGGGCACTTTTTGCCTATCCGATTTCTTGGTGCTTAGTTTTTTTATTTCATCTGTCAGTGTCTTTTGAACTAAACTTGCTGCAATTTTGGGGTCTGTTATGGTGTTGAAATGGACAAGTTTTGAAGAGACGCTTTGCTTTAGTTGTTCAATTTTGCGAAAGTCAAATGCTAGGCTCTTGTTGGAAGTTTTGTGAGATTTTTCCATTTTAGACTTTAATTGAAGCCAAATTGGAAGGTGATCGCTCAGATCTGAGATCGGCACAGCAGATGCTGAAATTAATGAGTGGTCATTTTGGAAAAAAATTATCGATTAAAGTCTCTGACCTAGAGCTAATTCTGGTAAGAATTGATATGGTGGGGAAAAACCCCTAGCTTGCAAGGGCATGAACAAGATGCACTGATTGTTCATCTGTTTCATATTTTAGAATGTCAAAGTTGTAAATCCCACCTATTATGCAAGCTCTTTTTGACAATAAATTTGGTCTAATGTATGCTCAAGATAATCTAGAAATATAGCAGACGGATAGGAAGGTGATCGATAAACTGACCCAATAATGATACTAAAACTGAAAACATTTTGGATTTCAAGAAAAACTGATTGATGAGAAATGACAGCTGTTTCTAGGTCGACCCTTCTGCTATATGGGAGACTTTTGGATATATATATATTCCAGCACCCTTCCCTTTACTCGGATGGGGATGAATACTCGAAAGTGTAATCTTGCAGGTTGTATGAATTTGATAGTCCTGGGGCAAGCCAAAGTTCCGAGACTAAAATTATTTGAGGTTTAGATCTGAGTGAGGATATGAAGTGTTCGAGAGAGTCAAAATTTTTAGGAATGGATCGAATATTTTCCTGGATAATTGATGCCTTGTCCACTCTAAGTTGTTGAAGTCAGAAATTGTTTTGTAATCACATGACTGTAATATTTTATGAACGTTACAAGATAATCGGGTAACGCTAGGGTCAAATCCTGAGAAATCTGGGCTAAATCTATTCCTAGAACTATTTGGGACAGGACTGGTAATTTTGAGCTAGTGTAGATGACTGCTTAGCAAAAAATAATAAAAAAGCCACAAACAAAACTGTCAGATCCGAGAGAGGGAGAAAAAATTGTCACAATGACAAGAAAAAATGGGTACTGGGAACAGCGATTTGTACACACCACAAAAGCAACAAACAATGGAGCTAGTTAGGCTTGGTTTACAGATGGATCAGGAAGCACAAAAGCTGCCCACAACTGAGATGCAAGGTTTTCAAATATTGGAAAACAATCGTATTAGAAGTTGAAGCAAAGAAGGTATTTATGGGAGAGATTTTGTTTGTTTTTGTGTTGTTGTCATGGTACCATTGTTATTGTATTGTTGTTGGTATGTTGTACAGGTGTCATTTATTGTGGTAACTCAACATTTGTTTTTGAAAAAAGGTTCTGTACGTTTAACTAGTCTTACTGTTTAGTATTTTCGATTTAACAGTGGGTAGCCATGTTACTAATATTGAGTTAGTGAACTAATAGTTTGGTGTTGCTGAAATCAGACAGAGTCAGTCGCACCTGTAGTAGTCAGAGGGGAAGAAGGAGGTTTCACACGCGGAAGACCCACAGCAGACCGGCGATTCTGGGCTGGTGGGGAGCATGCCGATGCCCCGGTGACAGACTGGCCAGGGACCTGCGGGTGGAGCGCAGGCTTCAGATTCTGCATGGATTTGGGTGCAGAATCTGTAACAGGCATGGCAGATTGAGATTCTGTGTGATTCTGGCCATTCGGGGACACAGTAACAAGACCAGCATCATTACCAGATAGGACAGTGCTTCTGCCTAAGGCAGCAACATCATCCATGACCATGTCAGAGACTAAGGTCTGAGAGTGAGTTTGTCCCGTTCGGGGATTCAGGTTGCTGTCAGAGTTCTCCTGAGTGACACAAACTCCAGAGGCAGTCCCACCAGGTACCAGCTCAGGTGTAGTTCTTTCACGGGTCAGCACCATGGGATGCACCACATCGTCAGTTTGAGCAGCAAGGTTTCCAGTAGTATGGCTCTCACCCGCACAGGTCCGAGATGAAGATGAAAAAAAGATGAAGACAGGCTGGGAGCAGTCACAGGAGCACCAAATCCGGTCAGGGGTGGAGATCCAGAGGGATCCGCCCTCACACTCCGATCAGCCGCAACCTGGCTCCGTCCCGAGGGAGAAGAGCCCTGATTCAGAGGCTCAGGACATAACCGACTGGTTGGCAGGCACAAATCAGGACCACCAGACAGGGCAGATGCACCTGTACCAGGTCCCACAGTAGCTGGCCCTGCAGGAGGAGAAACAGCCTGTCTCAGGTTTGCACCAGCAGCAGAGTTCCTACCTCCACCCATATATGGAGAAGCATCCACATCAGCCCCACCACTCGAAGGCGCAGAACCAGGTCCACCTGCATGTGGACCAGCACCAGGACCCCCTCCCAAGGACCGAGAGGGACCCGTCATGATGCTGCACAGCATGCTGAGAGCAGAGCTCCATGATGTCACCCCTTGAAATTCCCACCGATAGCTCGGTTGCTCTGTCCGAGTTTCGGAACCGTACATAGATTCTCCCACCATTAGTGTAGTATGAGAGGAAGGGAGAACTCTGGCGATGTTTGTGAATGTCCTGTAGTATTTTGACTACAGCTAGTCTTTCTGGGGTCAAGCTTTCATGAATGAGAAGCCCATACTTCACTGGTCTAGTTCGGCGGCTGTAGACATACACACACTGTGCCAGATATGCAAAACGAATCAATATTACCTTCCTATTTTTTAGGTGATGACAGGCTATGAGCTCACCTGGTAGGGCAGGGCTGCCCAGGTGATCTTTCAAGAGCCTGCATGCGAGCACACGTGTGTCCTCTCCATCACTCGGGGTGGGGATGGCCCGTCCTGAAAGGAGCAGAGTGGCCTTCCGTGAGTATTGGGCCTGCTCTTCAATATTATGTGTCATGTGTACCTATCAATTGAATAGGCTACTTCCCACCACTGCTGGCACGTTGAGTTCTTTTGAAGTGAGATCAGTGTATCTGTCTTGTCCATTTGACCTGAGATACCCTATACCCGCAGTTTTAGAAAGAGTTGCAGAATGATCACGGATAGCTTTTGCCAAATATGGCGGTGCAGCGCAGTGCTATGCCGTTGTTGGAAAACACAAACATCGGTAAAACACCCCTCCCGTTTTTGGGAGATATATAATAAATAAAATGCATTTGGCACCCCTATCCATACAATATCATCATCTTCCGAACTGACAGTTGCACCAGATCAGATCACACTGGGACGTTGGGCTCACAAAACGGCAGATGCAGGGGGAGGGGGCTAGGGGGCTCAAGCCCCCATGAAATTACTGAGTGCACATAGTTATCACATAGTAAACAGTTATTCGGGGTAAAGGCGGGGTAGGGTTTAACCCCTAGCCCCCTTCCCATGAAATTATAGTCTGGATCAATCACTGGTCTCACCCAAACGGTCCAATAGATGCCTCTCACATCCAAATGGTCAACCGTGGCTTTCAGCCTCCATTTTGCGAGCAAACAAAAATCCTGTCGGAGCGGAATTGATCACCATTGGGAGGCCGGATTGAGCGGCCAGCGGACTAACGGCTCTTGTCCAAACACTACCACAAGAGCCGCAGCTCTCGGCATTTGGTCGGAACTGGTTCTCAAGGCTGGTTCTCGTCTTAAAGGCTGTGAATCGATGTAACCGAGAGTGGCGGGCACTTTAATACTGCGGTTGCTTCAGCGACTTGTACCTCATCATTAGTGTCAGTGTGTCTGTCACTTGCGCCTTGTCACCAGCAGCAGACGCAGTAGAGTCGTCACCACTAGCATTACTACAATAGTAATGGTGATGATGTATGCCCCAGGACATAGCAGTCTGTCTTTTTTACTAGAATTGCAGTTGATTGACTTGTATGGGTATTCAATGGCTGTCTACCGACCTCTGCAGGCCACTGACTGTGTGCAGGCCAGTTTGGTCTACATACAAACTGGTAACCTTTTTATCTATAAACCTTCATATTTCCTTCACTTAGCATCAGAGTTGTTCAACCAGTAAATTATTGCAAACATGTCCGTTCATTGGGAATGCTTATGGTGCTGTAATGTTGGAGGCTACTGGAGGCCTTCTAGCCGGGTTAATTGTATGCTGAACGGGTAGCAAGGCTGTTCAAAAAGAAGGCAAGGATGTCCTTTTGACTTTTGAAATGTGTTCCTGGAGTCATAGACTTTTATATAAAGTGAAAAATTTATAAAAAAATTTAGTACTCAACATTTGGGACACTAAAATTTTCTGACCAATCAAAATGATCTGAAAAAGCATGTCTTTGAATGTAGGTACAAACACATGCTACACATGCACAGAGTGGAGAACTAGCGCACCCGTGCCTTGTGAAGGGAACAGGAGAACCTGCGGCCTTACACATGCACAGAGTGGAGAACTGACACACCAGTGCCTTGTGGAGGGAACAGCAGAACCTGCGGCTGTAGACATGCACAGAGTGGAGGACTGACACACCAGTGCCTTGTGAAGGGAACAGCAGAACCTGCGGCTGCTGTGAGAGATATGGGAACAGCCTGGCAGTTACGAGAGGTGCGGCCTGCGACTAACATGCTGGTTGACTGCTTCAGATGCCGGGAAAATATATAAGGATACCGATTAAAAAAACTGTTGAAATTTTTATATTTTCTTCCTGAATGGATGTATTTATATTTGAGGAATGAGTAGATTTGTAGTCAGTTTTTTATTTAATTCAACTTTGTCCCGCTACAAAAACAATTACTATTTTCTCTTTGTGCTTAAGCCATTTTTCGAAATACTAGAATCCCCAAATGCTGATCGTAATAATGTATACATGGGCTGATCATGCCTACCTGTGCATTCAGTTATTGTTGGAATATAAGACGTGTGTGTTTGATGTTTTCCTTGGGAACATAGCTGTCGGCACATGCATATTTTTGATTATATTTGACTCCTGTTATAGAGCCATAGAATATATACATACTCTAAAGCTGGCCCCAGACGTCAAATATATTCCTGACATTTACCACGGTCACGACATCACCTAAATATTTAAATCCTCCTAGGACAGACTTCAGATTTCAAAGGCATTCCTAACGATCTGCACGATCACGTCATCATTACCGCACCATGACGTCACGCCACAACCCCCGGGCCCATCATCGCCATCATCACTCCGCCTCTGCCCCTGCCACTCCCCGCGCCGCCAGCTCAGCACGTGACAGCTTGGCAAGTTTACGACGCTCTCGACGATGTGGTGCACTCGACCCGCCTTTCATCCAGCGTCACTGCCGCCGTCGCCGCTCCACTGCCCCGAGGCAATGTGGGTTACGATCACCCTTCGTTGTCAGGCAAGTCGGAAGGCAGCAGAAGCGGCCGCTGTCGCGATTTCATGTCGCGCGCGCCGTCGTCGGTGCTGATCGTAAAATGATGGCCGTTAAATATTCGACGCATTGAAATAACGCTTTCGTATTTCACTTGTCTCGTGCGCGAGCTGTTCCTGGTTGTAGGCGCCCCTGGCTGACAGGCGCCGGGCTGGCTTGACCTGTGCTGGTTCCAGCATTTTTGGGCGTGATTTACGAGGCAGGCCGTGTCGGCACCGCCGTGCAGATGGGGGAGGCGCGGGTGTGCATGCAGCCGGAACGCCAGTCGTCGATCTGTCCTCGGGCGCTCCGACTCCACCATCCGTCTCGCTGGCCGCCCGTCTGTCTCTATCTGCTGTCTGACTGCATGCCCCTCGGTCCCCCCCGACCGGTTAATATTCGTTTTATGTCTCCATCTGATGTGCGTTCTGATGATAAAGGAGTTTGAAGAGATCATCAGGCCTGGGGTGTTTTTTTCCATGTGATACGTTTGCCTGAAGTTTGATTTCCCCTGGACTATGCTGCTAAACTGACACGATTTGATATCTTGAAGAATACAATGTGCCTACAGGTCACCCTCCGGTTTATTATATTTCTAATGTTTCAAAATTCTTGATAACACTGGCGCCCAGCTTCGGAAGTATGCTTGGCATCAAAAGTGTATCTTTCCACAAAAATGTATCAATAAACGTCAGAAACGTGTTGTTTGGTCGCAAAAACCTGCCAATGGTTCTCAGCCCTCCGGTAAGGGCGTGTTTCCCAGCTTCCTATGTTTCTCTACTTCGTCTACAAGTGGAGGAGGAATGTTTTATATTGCCATAGCGGGATGTTTTATATTTCTGCGTCGTTAAGTGCGTTGATGTAGCTGCCTCCGGGTCCATCATCAGGAGAGACGCTGCTCGTTAGCTCCGCGCGCGTGTACTTGTGTGTTAAGGGCCGAGGAGTTTCATATATTTTTGACATCTGGAGAGAGTGCGTGCTCTAATTTTTGCGTCTGGTATAAGTCCGACAGCACCAGCTCGGAGTAGAAACGCCAGAAACTCAGCTTTCTTCAAAAGATCCAAAAACTTAGATGAAGGCAGGGCAGATCCAGAGGAGGCAAAACAAGCATTTGTCTTTCAAACTCTGTATTTTTCCAGTTTTCGTATGAATACTGTTCATTACGATTTTAGGCTCTGTTTCCCCTGCAAGACACCGGCCTAGCTAAAGTACAGGATAAAGGATTGGCCTAGGCTGAGCCTAGCTAGCCTAGATAGTATTAATGTTCGGACGATGCTGCTTAATTGAATGAGGTGGAAGTGGCTTAAGTCCCTTCTGTCCAGGTTTTGTCTTTGTATTGTGACATGTTCAGAATTTGAACTATTCACATACTGATCACCTGGATTTGGACACTTCGTTGGATTCGTCACCTCCTGGCATCACCATTGTGTTGTTAAAGGGAATGTGGCACCTTTATCGAATCCAGGAATTTGGAGAAATTAGGGGCATTTTAAGCCGAAAATCATGAAAACGTCCATGACTTCTCTGAAAAATGTACAATGAACTCAATATTTTGATTTTAAAGTGCTCCTCTAGGGTGAAAAATAAACATCTGCCTGTGGATGATGACATGGTCTGGCAACTACTACCATATTCAATAGGCTTCAAGACTTCAATTGGCTGATAACTCACCGTGACGTCAGCGCTGTCGGCACAACAACAGCTGTCATCTGTGGTCACCTGGCTGGGGTAGATTTGGGGTACATTTCAGGTAGGTTTTTAACTTTTCCGACGGAAATGTTGAGTTTGAAAACAAATGATATATTGAGCACCGGGCTTTCCGGCATGCTTTACATCCTGGCTATCTCAGTTAAAATCATGTTATAAAGGTGCCTCATTCCCTTTAACCAATCACGCGTTAGTGTGCCTGAGGTTTCAGAAAGCTGCCTATGGCTGCTCTCTCCGGCTGAGCCGTCTCGGAACTTAAGTTACTGGCACTGCCTGTCAACAAGCAATGTCAAAGGAAATGTTCTCATTATTAAGGAACAATGTCAAAGGGAGCCCTAAATCAGGCTATGGCTCTTCACGGATGAAGGAATATAGCGTTGATCATAACATTTTGGCAAGAACGTGTTAATTGGATTTACATCGCAGGCATTTTTCCTGACAAAATTCGTGTTTTTATATGCGTTTTTTTACTCAATAGTACCATTTCTCGGGGATTTCCCTGATAAGGGTCGGATAATGGTCGTTCAACGTCATGCTCAGAGCTATCACCTAAATGACTGAACCCTCTACCATTATTTCTCAGGTTTGACGGAGAAATCACGCTATCCGCCCGTTCCGGTAGCGTGTTGACCACGATGCAGACATAAGCTCGCCTGGCATGCTGTCTACCATGGTTTTGTCGGCTAGAATACAAGTGACAGCGTCTGGAAACTTCGCGAGCAACAGCAGTGGCTTGTTGAACTTTACCCGAAAACTTACCAAATTACGTCACAATATCTGTGTTAGATCACATCGCTCAACACGAGCTGGAGAGATGTCAAAGGGGATTTAAAGCATAGGACCCTGCCCGGGGAGATACCGGACCGAGATTTGCTATCTTTCTGGCACCAGATGCCAATAGAGTAGACGAATTCAGGGGTAACAAGGGAACCGGTACCTCCCCGATTACCCCCCCATATCTCGTCCCAGAGCCCCATATAACTTCCCCGGTGCCCTTTGTTTGAAACGTCGCCTACCAATCCTGAGAACGCAAGAATTGACGTCCCACGATGCAGTTGGTGCCCCTCTGATGGGGCACTTATTAAGAATTGGCATCTCCCTGACCCAAATGCCACCCCTCCGGACACGAGTTGCGCCCCCTGATGAGAGTTCCCCTCCCATCAGAAATCCTGGATGCGCCTATGGCCACTACCATTGGACAATGGTTCAGAGAGGCAAGCACTGCACCGTTCACAGTGACGGACGGAGCTCCAACATCCTGTAAGGGCTCGGATTTCACTCACGTGCGCAGATTTATGGCGTGGCACAGAGCCACCTAACAGGTGACAACTACCGGATCATAGGCAGTTTCAGGATTTCGAAAGGGAGGGTCGGTCTGTCCAGGGGGTGTCATTTGAGTCCGGATGGGGCGCCATTTGATCCTGGAGGGGGCGATATTTGAAACAGGGGCATCAATCATCAAGGTTTGAACTATTAAAAGGGCAACAATAGCGTCGTGTGAGCGCCACTGTTTGCATCCTGGAGGTGGAGGGGCTGAAAAGCAAGGTTTGGCGGGCGCCGGGGCGATTGAAGAGGACGCTGGGGCTTGGCATGGTGCGTCAGGTGGGTAAATCGAGAAGCACTTGCCCCCTGGTGACGCCTGGATCCGCCTATGTTCCTGGTTCCATCGCCACTTACGGCAAACATTCTTCAACGGGTGGAAGCTGACCCCATCCGAGAACCTCATGTATCCCACATGCATGTCATTGCATTTCATTTATTAATCATGTCCACGGAACAAGGCCCATTTACAGACAAAGTCGCATGAAAAATCGGATGTCAAAACAGGCTAAGAAGGTGTTACACACATAAGATCTACAGAAGGCAGAAGTTAAAAATTTCGTAAATATTAAGAAGTAAAAGCATGTCAAGACTTTTAAAGATAAAACACGTAAAGCTAAAACGTTGCGCTAAAAATATAAAAATATAAAACATAAAAACTAAAACTGGTAAAAGAACACAATATGAAGCACAATAACCATAACCTTACAATATGCATAACCTTTGAACACTTAGTAAAGACCCAAAACATGATCAGTGATTCCATGGGTAGTTTTCCGATTTGTGAAGTTATGAGAACAAACGGCAGTGGCACCGAGTTAAAACGCCTGCACCCGCTTGGATTTTTACAGTACTATGCTACAAAATGCAAAGAATTCCACGCACCTTAATGAGTTTGCTTAACGCGCGCAGTGGAGGGGGTTCAAAAGTGGCCCTACCTATTTTTCCAAGGTGGCCGGGGAACAATTCGCCGCCGGAAAATGCTCATTGACCACATTTGAGAGAATGTATGAGCGCGTCGATTGGTGAATATTTTTTTAATCGGTCAATTATATTTTTACTTATAGGCTTTCAAAGTTAGACCTATATTTTGAGACCGTCACAATTGCGCGGTCACCCCAGTTCGCCCACACTATTGACCGAGTGGTGGCGTCATAACGTCATATAATCAGGTTATAGTAAGAACCACAAAGGTCAAAGTCAGTCTTAAGTCAAGGTCATTGCCCAATATTCCGGTCAGATGGCATTATTCAGTATGATATATATTATGCAATGACTTCATAGCTAAGGTACCCAAGGCTAAGATAAAGACCAAATATCTTTTTAAGGTCAAACACTCATTTCCTGCCTAAAGGCTGCCATAGTATATGCATATATATTGTATGTTTATGTTGTACATTATTGAGAATATGTCATTCTGTTAAATCATAGGTCATTGACCTTGAATGACCTCGACCATAAAATTTCAGAGAACATTTTTTTAATATTATAAATTTTGTCCAAGTTGTTCTCAGTTCGACTGTTGGAGTCGGAGTCTCACTTAAGTCATCAAGGGACTTGTCACGGAGACCCCGACCCCACCACTCGAATGAGCAACTCCCACAATGAAGGGTTGATTTAGAAGGCAAAGTTTAACGTCCCACAAAGCACAGGGACGGCCGCCCCGCTCAGGTCACCCTCTCACCAGTCAGTTGCCAAGCCGAACCTGTACATACGTCGGGTAAACTATTGAGCGCCTGAGCGTCTCAGGGGAACCGATCCCAAACCTGGACATGCACTGTCACTGCATGCTTCTGAGCAGCGGGCCGGAGCCCAACGCTCTACCAACTGAGCTACCGGGGCAGCTCCGTTGTGTGGGGCCTTTCCTCTATGACCCTAGTTCCGCTTTTGGTGTATTCCTGGCATTTTCCGCATAATCTCGGTATTTCCCAATAGGTCTCCAGCACGGCCCAGATTTGATATTTAAGACCTCGTTTGACTCGTAAGATATTGACTTAGGTCAATGCAAACTTGGCCCTAAGGTAGACCTTTTTCGCCCCCTCACACCTACTAACGGGCGGTCTTCTAACCCTCTTGGTTTTTTAGATTTCAAGGGGCACTTTAGGACCCCCTCAACTACGCATTGACGCCCGACCCCTCTCCACTGCGCGTGTCAAAACAGCCGAATGTCATGATACCCTACAATGCTCCACCAAAATATTTTCCAAAACCCGTTCCATTCTGTTTGTCGCGAAAGAGGGAAGACTTTGTCAGAAATTAGATTGCACGATTTAAGTCGCAAGGAAAATAAGAAGTGTACAGACCATATTTTTCCTGATTTTCCCATATCTTGGCAAAAGCCACACACAGATCTCTAAGCTTAAGCTGGCTATCATACTAATAGAACTAATTAAGTGCAGTTAAAGGCATTTGACAAAATGTGGTGCTGTGCTTTTTATGGGAACATGTATCAAGCTGAGCCTAGTTAAGACTATCTTATACCGATTTATTTCTACCCTGATGTTAAACCCTGACGGTGCAATTTGCTTTGGTGAGATAAACACCCATTTGCGTAGAAAATGCTAATGGAAACTAGCAGCAAGCTTCAATAATTAAACAAAGTACGTGGAAGTTTATTTCGTGGTCCATATTCACGTTTCATTCCACAATAACACCTTCGTTGGCTGCGCATCTTTCCGTGGTGCGTCATGAAACTTGCACCATGTTTGAGTGTTTTCACAGTCCAAGCTTTTAGGGGCTGATATTCAGCTGAAGCCATCCAGTGGTTGCCGGCACGCAACGCAGTCATTCAATTGTTCACCACAAGTGGCAAGAAGAGGGTGATACCGTCGGCGTTGAGCTGTTTCAAGGCTCTCCCCTTCCGTCATTTATACCTGCCATGAAAAATAATGTCAATTTTTTGGATCAATCACATCTAAACACGAAAGCACGACCGATTTGCGACATACTCCTCACTAAATCTGGAAAACTAGTCGCAGTCACGCCCCCCTGCACCCCATCGTGCTGTCACCATGTTCTTAAGCAAACGCGTACCCGTTGGTCTGCCTTCTAACGCGGCCTTTCTGTGTATCTGCAGCGCCCCCGGGGCGGCCGGCCATTCTGGACGCTGGGGGCCACCCGCTGGTGAGGGGGACGCGGCGGAGGTACCGGCAGGGCGAGCTGGTCCAGCTGACCTGCCGCTCCGGAGGAGGTTAGTCCAGGTCTGCAGAGGCAGAACCGACACGTCTCCAGAAGTCCGCTCAGAACGGTGTTACACACAACGCCGTTGAGGTTGTCTAGGAACAAGAATATTTGTGGATAGTCCGTTCACTACAGTATATTCCATATCCGTACAGTCCGTATATTTCATGTATCATTGTATCATTAGATTTTGTATCCTTAGATTTTTAATGTATTTAATATCCAATTTGCCAGTGTGTACCTTTTCCTTTATCGTTAACCTGTCAAATGGCTCTTATACAGCATTGTATCACTTTCTGGAACAATGAGGACAATTATACTTTACTTTGAGGACAATTAATGTTTTTCTACCGCCTCTGTGTTGCCAACGATGGGCGAATTAAGAAGGCACTTGTACTCCACCCCCCCTCCCACCTGCCAATCCTCGGCGCTCCCTGAAATGGTTCTTGCGCCCCCTGAAATGTCAATAGTTGGAGAAAATAAATACTTCTTCTGACCACTGGGAAAGGGGAGCGAGATGGGGAACGCATATTTTCCCGTGGAACTGATTATATCATAGGTTCCTATTGGCCTGACATTAATGTTCATTTCGTGTTACACGCAAGACTTTTGACTCAGCTTTCGTACGTGTTTTTTATGCTCGCGCAGCCCTGAAAGTTTTCAACGCTCTCATGGGAAATATTAGCCTCTTCTCTCATGTTCGTCTTCGATATTTTGAAGAAAAAACGCCCTTTGAACAAGATGTAGAGCTTGGAGTCTCAATTGGCCCATCCGAGATGAAAATCGTTTCACAACTTAACCTCTCTGATGGAAAGTAAGTGTCCACAAAATGGACAGGCACTTTTAATTCAAGGTTAAATATTGTGTATCAAAAATAAGTTTTGGAAGTCTACCACCAGTAAACTATCATTTTTGTGGCAGCTGTCAACTATCCCTCTCCGCACACTAAACCCCCCCCACCTTCCCCCGCAAGAACTGTTCCGAGTCTTTTGCAAGCATCGAAAGCGTGGAAAAATACCATGTTTTCGAAATTGGTCGTCCATACGGACTAGAGCTCTGAACGCTTCCTTGCAGTCAGCTCGCCACCACTAGCTTTCTTAGCTTTGATCATTCCCTTCTAGTCTCTTCCCAAGCTGAGCCTTTAGATAGTGGATCAATGTTGAGTTTTGAGGATAAAAGCAGGCCGTACTGAATATGATAATATGGTATATATTCAACGAGATTTGATTGTATACCATGTATAGGGGAGACCGGGACAAAACGGACTTTGGGGCAAAACATATTTTAGCTACTTCGGTATGTTACTGGTGTTTCCATCTAGATTTTATTAGATGAACTACTGCTTTAGACAAAGGACGTCAGAATATAGCGTAAATATCGTTAGTTAGCGGCATCATTTCGACGCGGGCTGGCTGGAGAGGATTTTCCTGTAAGTATTACGATGTTTTACAAGTTTTAAATAATCGTTTTTTC
Organism: Lepas anatifera; assembly: GCA_034440635.1. Classification (NCBI taxonomy): domain Eukaryota; kingdom Metazoa; phylum Arthropoda; class Thecostraca; family Lepadidae; genus Lepas; species Lepas anatifera. The sequence goes on along the minus strand of JAOTON010000866.1, from coordinate 54,409 downwards.
GAGTGACAAACTGAGTTCAGTTCTGGTGGTGATATGTCTGAATAAGTGGCAGTGTAGGTTTAGGGTACGGGTGATTTAAAATCTCTAAGCCTGCTATTTTTTCCGACATGTAAAAACTTGAATCGGAGTAGCTGTGGGGTAAAACGGAAGGGGTAAATTGGACTAATGATGTAAAATGGTCTGATGGGCCGGTTTACCCCAATCACTTAGGATAATGCACCATGTAATTTGTTATTGTGGTAAGGTCAAAGAAACAGCGAGAAAATAAGGCTGGGGCGGGTCCAGGTTGGGGGGCAATCTTGTGTCAAAATGAAAGCAGGTTAAAAATTTTTACTGAGTCTATAGATGTTGAGGCTTTAACGAAAATGTGATGTTTTTTTCGCCATATTACCCAGGCTGCCAGGGATGTGGATTTATATATCTTTGGGAGTGCCCGGGGAAAGTCCAATGACAGCAGATCATACTGTCCGTTTTGCCCCTTCCTGAAAACCATTTTGCCCCAGGGTTGGGGCAAAACGGACAAAAAACATTCGCTTATATATCTTTAGTGCCATATTTTTCCAAATTAATGTTTTTAAGTTGATAATCTTACATTAGAGACACAATTCATTAGGCTACGTCAGGGTGTAGAGCTCAAAATTTTCGGCCCGCTATTGAGCTTGCTATGTTAGAAAAACACTTGGGTGTCCGTTTTGCCCCGGTCTCCCCCACTCATTGAATATGACAATATTCGATTAGTATTGACTATCACTCACCCAGGGATTGTATGAATTAGTAGTTATTAATGGGAATGTGGCACCTTCATAACGTGATTTTAATCGAGATAGCCAAGTTGTAAAGCAAGTAGGAAAACCCGGTACTCAATATATCATTTGTATTGGAACTCGAGATTTCCGTAGAAAAAAGCTAAAAACATACCTGCAATGTACCCCTTATGTACCCTTAGCAGCAGGCCACAGTTATCATGGCTGTTGGTGTAACGACATATGCTGACGTTACGGTGAGCATCAGTCAATCAAAGCCCTTGAAGCGTTTCAAGTATGACAATGGTTGCCAGATCATGACATCATCCACAGGCAGATATTTATTTCTTTCCCTAGAGGAGAATTTTAAAAATAAAAATATTGAGTTTATTTTACATTTTTCAGAGAAATCCTGGACGATTCCATGATTTTCGGCTAAAAGTACCTACCTCTAATTGCACTAAATTCCAGGATTCGACCAAGGTGCCACTTTCCCTTTAAGTCCCACTCCTGAAAGAAGCACGTCCTCATCGACCAACAGAGACTCTCCCAGGGCAGCCGCGTTAAGGGCGTATACGTTAAGGGCCTTGAAAATATTGAGATTCTTGTACATTTTTCAGAGAAATCATGACTGGTTTTATTATACGCCTAATTACACTAAATTCCAGGATTCGACCAAGGTGCCACATTCCCTTTACAAGGTTATAAATTACTTGCAGAGTGGAATCACTAATGTCTGATAATTCATACAAATAGTGCAATCAGTTAGTCAAGTCAAAGTGATACATCAAGACACCAAATACATATCTATAATATTCGGCACTTCAACAGCGGTAGATATTAACTAACAATGAAATATAAGACAAAGTCTTCTAAAAAATGTGCAAGCATAACCAAAAAATTGTTCTAATCACTTTACTCGACAAAAAAGGCTAAACAATCACACGATGTCAAAGCGGATGTTCTTTTCCATACCTAACGACACTTGACTGGCTTGGTAACCATTCAACAGGGTTGGAAGTGTTGCGTTTTTCACACGAGATGCACTGAAGTTATGACTATAATATTTTTTAATCTTAGAAAATATCTACAAGGCATGATTTTAATTGACTTATTTATGACAGGCCAAGTTTTTTAAAAGGCACCGTTGCTCCGTGAAGTTACGGGTTGTTTGATCGTATTTGTCACGTTTCTTACACTGAAAGCCTTTTCGTTCTCTCATAACTCCCGCCTAGCATCAGCGGCAAACCAGAGGGAGGGGGGGGGGGGGGGGTTGAGACATCACCCGACGGTGGGCGGTTGGCCCAGGGTCTCTTATTGCCGCCGGTAAAACATCGTAAAACACTTATATTGCTGCATCAGTGTTCAGATTAAGCATGGTTTCCCACGGAACAAGCTGCAGGCTACGCCTCATGCCAGTAGTGGATACAAGTGGGAGGGGGGGCGGTTAGAGGGCTCAACCCCCTCCCAAGTATCCGAGTACCTATCGTTAAAGGGAATGTGTCACCCTGGTCGAATCCTGGAATTTAGTGTAATTAGGCGTACTTGTAGCCGAAAATAATGAAACCACTCATGAATTCTCTGAAAAATGTATGAACAATAAGATCAATATTTTGATCTTTAAAATACTCCTCTAGGAAAAGAAATAAATATATGCCTGAGGATGATGTCAAGATCTGGCAACCTCTACCATACTCGAAACGCTTCAAGGGCTTCGATTGGCTGATGCTAATCGTGACGTCAGCATATGTCGTCACACCAGCAGCTCACAACAATGTCCACCTGGCGAGAGGTACACGATAGGTACATTTCGGGTAGGTTTTAGTTTTTCTACGGAAATATGGAGTTCCAAGACAAATGATATATAGAGTACCGAGTTTTCTGACTTGCTTTACAACTTAACTATCTCAGTTAAAATTACGTTATAAAGGTGTCACATTCCCTTTAATGCGTAACCGGAGGCTGTTCCAAAGCAATAGCGGAGGAGGTTTGAGCCCATACCCCTTCCCCCGAAATGAAGTGCTGGATTCGCCACTGCCCGATATCTACTCTCTTGTAGGTCAATGTCTTGGGCCTATTCTGAGTGGTCAAGGGGGAAACAACATATTTTCACTTAAGGGGAATGTGGCACCTTTATAACGTGATTTTAACTGAGATAGCCAAGTTGTAAAGCAAGTCGGAAAACCCGGTACTCTATATATAATTTGTATTGGAACTCGATATTTCCGTAGAAAAAGCTAAAACCAATCTGCAATCTACCCCTCATGTAGCCCTAGCAGCAGGCCACAGTTATCATGGCTGTTGGTGTGACGACATATGCTGACGTCACCATGAGCATCAGTCAATCGAAGCCCTCGAAGTATTTCAAAGTATGGCAGTGGTTGCCAGATCATGACATCATCCACAGGCAGATATTTATTTCTTTTCCTAGAGGAACATTTTAAAAATAAAAATATTGAACTTTTTGTACATTTTTCAGAGAAATCATGAATGGTTTCATTATTTTCGACTAAAAGTACGCCTAATTACACTAAATTCCAGGATTCGACCAAGGTGCCACATTCCCTTTAAATGGCATTAAACAATTATACGCACGACGGTGCCGTGCTGCTCTTTATCCTAACAACAAAGTATTCAAACCAATTTTAAATCCGCCTGTTTTTCCGGGGCGCTCGGTCAAAGCAAAAATTGGTTCTATTGCATAAAGTGAAGTTTTTGCAACTAATCTGTGAACTGTTGAAAACATCTGTGTTTTGCACAAGGATTGGTGTGATCTCTACGGCCCGGCACGCACGTACTGGGTATTGTTTTTTTCCTGCTAGACTGTGGCCTAAAAGCATTGATGAATACCGTTTTCTGTTTGTGAGCGCTGTATTCTAATTTCGGCCGTTCGAAATGAGCGAATAACGTGACGATCATGTGACTCAACTATAGCTTACCTTTTAAAAGTTGCGTGGGAGTCTGTATTATGAGGCCGCCAAACAGTCGTTATTTTCACGTACTATACTCAGCGGCGCTCCAGAGCGTGAATCACAAACATCACATTTACAAATAAAAAGATTATTGCCAAATCTCAGGTACGGCTCTGACATGGCTTTCATCATATTTATAAAATCGAAAGCGACGCGTTATGGCTAATGGAAGGTATTCTGATTGGGTCCATGTGCGCTCTGGAACGCCAGAAGGTGGAATATCTCGCCTCTTTTCTTCGCCGTGTACGTCAACGATCTTCATAAGTTCTCGGAAAATCTGCTCAAGGTAGGGTGTCATAAATCGCAGAGTGTTTTGGGAGAGACCTTGGGCCTAAAAATATAATAAAACAGAAGACAGTAAAAGGTTCAAAGACTCAGAACGCACCAAATTAATCCACCCAGCCAAAACAAATTAAAAGCGAAGACAGTTCAAAAAGGCAAAAGAAGCCAAAGTCCAGAAAATGAAACGCCTAAACCCTAAAAAGCCCAAAAAGGCTACGATACGGCAAGAGGTAAAGAGCGTGGGAGGCAAACGCAACATTTCGGTCCTTGGCAGTCGCCGGGTGATGAGTGTGAAATGGATGTGGCTTGAGGTCTGAGGTAAGCTTTTTCTTAAAAAACTAAACAACTCAGGGCTCAAGCCAGCTACATTCTTGTAACATTCGTGGATCATTGGAGTTTTATAGGTTCGGCACCATAGAGATTAACTATTACTACTTATAATAGTTATTCTCTATGTAGTAGTAATATCTGTACATCTCCCATGTACTAGTAATATATATGTATCCCTCTATGTAGATACGATAATATTTAAGTACTAGTAAGAGTAAATCATGTGGCACACCCAACTACGCATGTGACTGACTCAATCACCTCAGGACCGAACAATATCGGCCAAAATCGGCGCCAGCCACCCATTTGCACGGGCACGCAAATCTACATTTGAGGCACCACTTCCATTCCGGTTTTTCCACCGAATCAACACCATTTTATCTCATCAGCTCAAGTTGCCGTGTATTATGCTCAGCTCAGTGGACGCTAGACCAGATAAAATACAATCGTGGTTTTAGCAAGAGCCGATCCTAAGAACCCATTAAAGTGACTTCATGGTGGTGAATACTTATCCTAACAGCTTAAGCAGGTTTTCATTTTGTAAGTAAGGTAGTCCATAACGCCCTTTCACTCATTGCAATGACTGTGCGAAACGAATACAGTTTTCTCATCACGTTCTTGCTTATTGTATTCTGTTCTTCGTTGGTTTTTTGAAAAAGCACGTTCATAGTTAAACAGTAAGTAATGAATATATGGAGCAGCATACTAGGACCGGTTTTGGTTTATTCACAAACCATATTCAGCAAGATTACTCACACATCTTCCATACACTCATTTAGCTAACAATTAGATATTCAATTCGCCTTGCTGTTTTTAATTTTTAACCAAATAAATTACCTAGGTCACCATCTTACTCTTTCTTCTACAGTTGAAAAGAAGGGCACTAAAGGCATTTCTGAATCAAAATTGTTGTCCAAAATAAATCATAATGTTGTTCTCGTGTAGAGCCAACTGGTGCACACTGCTCCAGAGAACATCCTGCGATCTTATCTGCGAAAGTAAGGCGCGGACCTTCAAAAAGGCTGAAATAAATTTCTGCATTTGCTTGTGCGCTGAGGCTTGTGTTTTTCTCTCGTCTATAAACTGCCTCTAGTATGACTAGTCTTCGGGCATCTCTGGCTCTTGCTATGATTTTCGTGTTGTTTACGAGTGTCTGTCGTGTGAGGAGTGTGCTGCTGTGGTGTTTGTTAGTGTGATCTAGTGGTGTGCCTGACTATTTGTGGTATGTGAGACGCCTGCTGAGTGTTGTGGATGTTTTGCCAAAGTATGTGTTACCGGGATGGAGCGCGCAGTCTTCCATATTGCATGTATATTGTTAACACGCGGCCCGCTGGGGTCCCTTGTATGACGCGCCCCGCTGGGGGACGTTTTTTGCCCTCCTCCGTATCTCGTTCCCCACGAAAGCTAAAGGAAAATTACGGGCGGCGTTTGAACGCTCTTGACAAGACGAAGAGAATTTATACGAATAATTTTTATGTCAGGTCAATATTGAGGTCAGCATAGGTCATTGAATGCTTCATAGGCTTACAACAGAGCAGTGTACGTTTCCCTTTTTAGATCTGCCCGCAGGGGAGCTAGAGGAAATCTTTATACACCACTGGATTCGCTAAGATGTTCCCTGGCCTCTCCCCTCGAGTCCGGAAATGTAAACAACACTGAAGATTATATATTCGGGCACAGCCCTTCATCAGAATCATGGAGTAAATATAAATAATTTTCAGTCCTAGTATAGCCAGACCTCGAATTGAGCTTCACACAAATGCCTTTTAGAATGAATAGTTAAAAATAAGATTGGACGTCGTGACAACAACGATATTGGTACCTCTAACCTAAAAACAATGCCGACAATACAACAAACCTAGACCAGTATTTGTGTGACAGACTTTTCTATTATTTCAGCCAAACACTAACTTATGATAAGCAATGAAAAACTCGCTGAAGTATCTTTATCAGTTATTTGAATATATCTGTTTTATTATTTACTTCTTTCGTTGACCGCAGCTAGAATGCTACCAAACACTACCTGTTAGCACTAGTAGACGTGATACTAGATCGGTGTAAAGACTGCAAGCTTTCCCCTTTAACATGACTCCCTATATAACATGATTTTTACAATAAAAGCCTCCCTTGAATTATTTAGTTAAGATTGTACCTAGTGGCCAGGGTCAACTTATCCCTAAACTCAATCCATTGCATAATATATGGTTTGCGATTGATAACCCCTTTTTCGCAGCCTGCACCTATGGCCCAACGTTAAGCGTCGAAAGAGTATACGTCTTGCTGCAAAAAACACATTACTAATTTTATATTATACTTATTCAACAACCCTTGCCCATAGTATGTCTTAAACAAATACATCTTCTATAGCTAGTTAAAATGATGAATCATTGGTAAATACTTTTCGCAGCCTGTACCTCTAGCCCAACGTTAAGTGTCGAATGAATATACGTCTAGCTGCAAAAAAGTATTATCAATAATTATTTGCCTGTTTCAAAACCCCAACCCCAGTACGTACCCCTAAAATCAACCCATCTCTTTGAGCTGGTTAATCTGATCAATCATTAATAAACCCTTTTCCCCAGCCTGTACCTCTGGCCTAACGTTAAGCGTTGAATGAGTATACATCTGGTTGCAGAAAAGCATCATCAATGATAAATTACCTATAAAAAACAATACCTGAGCCGTACCTGTGACCTAAGTCAATCACTTCTGACTAGTTAAACTAATTCAACCATCATAGCCCCTTTTTACAGCCTGTAAATCGGGCCCAAAGTAAAACGTCAAAAGCATATAAGTCTAGCATCAATAACACTATCAATAATGTATGGAAGTTCTACCCCAGAACACATATACTTACGCTGGTCCCTCCCTTACCTCTTATGCCACTGCTGTTAAGTGATAGTCTATCCTAGACCCGCATAATAGGCCAGGACGTTCCTTGTACGTTAAGGCTGGGATGACGATCCTGAATGATTATGGATTCGGCTATCTTTCTATCTGGATGATCACGTGCCCGATGAATTACTTTTAGCTCAAGTGGTTCTGATATAGCCTGTAATCCCTGTGCTGCATGTTTCTCGAGGAAATGATCTCCTAGAGGTGTGTTCCTAGTTTTATTTTTCGCGTCCCGCAAATGTTCGTTAAATCGCAATCGGACGGGCCTCATCGACTCCCCTACGTATTGAGCCCTGTTTTGATCCTGGTTACACAGTCTACAGTCTATTTGATACACTACAAGTGGTTCTGATATAGCCTGAAAGCCCTGTGCTGCATGTTTCTCGACGAAATGATCTCCTAGAGGTGTAGCAACTCATCATCATGCTCCTCGCCGCAGCACTTCAAAACTTATCATCATTGGATTCCTCTCATCGCGGCAAATCGAATGCTGTATAATATGACCTTGCTAGGTAAAATATTCAAAATGACCTGACCTCGACCTAGGTCAGGGTCACAGAGTGACCTGGTATGGTCATGTTGCATATCAATCGACTCCCCGTGACAATATAAACACAATGCAAGTAAAATTGGAGCTTTATCTCAATTCAGTGAGAAGTCATTGGCGAAACAATCACTCTCTGCTCCCATGACCTGATATGAACTTTGAGAGGTCAGATGCTCAAAAACTCAACTTTATGGTCAATATCGTGGTAAGAATAGCGAGTTTGATGATTTCCAGCCTTATTTATCTAGTATTTACTGAAAACAAGTCCATTCTATTTTTCACCATAGACTTATAATGGGGTGACCTAAAAATTGATCCCACCTTAGGTCACCAATATAAAAATTCTGAGATAGCAGATTTGTAGATCCTAATGACTTTATCATATTGTGGAAGTTTCAAACTGATCGGTTCGCTAATGTTTCCCTAGGCGCTGCTTCAAACTCGTGATTTTAGGTTTTGAGGTTGGGTCACTTGACCCTAAATAGCTCCTTGACCTGACATGACCTTAACTCAAAAATTTGGTCAGATGTGTAAAATTGGTCAGGGATAAGGTACCGTAAGTTTCATTGTTCTGCGTCTCTTTGTTTTTTAGCTATCTGGGGAAAACCAGGAGGAGGGGGGGCGAATTTTGCCTCGCCTCAGCGGGGCGCGTGTTAAACTACATTGGGCTGTTGGAGATCAGTCTTGCCGTGAGTTATGTTGTTTTTATGATAATTGTGATTGTTTTGGGTGAGGTGTAATGTATTCCTGAGATCTCTCCTGGTGTTCGCTTGAGCTGGCATGTAGTTTCTGAGGATAATCTTCCGAAGAGCGTGTTCGTCGGCCCTTGTACCCGGGAGAAATTTGGTTCTTGTAGTAAAGGTTGTACGTTTCTCCTGTTGGATTAGCTCCATTAGTTTGTGGCCCGCTGGTATCCCCAGCGTTGAGTTTTGAAGGGCTTTGACAGTGTATCTTTTGATTTCCTCGTCCACCATAGCAACTGGATAACAGTTGTTGGCTAGTAACTGCTTGATCCGGTGTATTTCCTGGTTAACTAGTGTCAATATGTGCATTACTTACTGTTTAATCATGAACGGGCTTTTCCAAAAGCCAACAAAGAACAGAAAAATAAGATCAGGCTAATAGAAACAACTGGAAGAAAAGTGATGAGCTTCAATGCTGCCGTAAAATTCAACACAATATGTCTAGAAAACAATCTGCTTCCCCGTTTTCGAATGTATATATATATATATATATATATATATATATATATATATATATATATATATATATATAAAAAAGCCTGCAAACATTAAAAAAATTCTTCACAAGGCCTCTGATCTCCCCCGTCTGAAAATGTTAAATCCTGTTCAATGTCCTCGGGCTTTAGTAGGAACCAGTTATTTATCCGTGGCGTTTTATATTAACGTTCCAATTTCCTCCTTTCAGTATACCTTAACCCGTATGAAACGTCTCACACGAAGTCTGATCGGATGAAGAATGAAAGACCTGTTTGTGCGTTTTTTTGTTTGCGCGGCTTCTTAAGTAAGATTGAGGTATTGTGGAAGCCGGCACCACACCGTTCCTGTTTAAATAAAACATAAGCAATTAATCATCGAGAATGCAGCAATACATCGGTAAAAGTAAACCTCGAGTGCCAGCAGTTGTTCAGCAGTTGGTCTACGAGCTTTTCAGGTCTACGAGCTTATTGTGCTTACGCTCGTAATACGATTTTGAAGTTATGTACCGCAACCACCAAGTTTGAAAGCGTGTTGGCCGTAAACTCTACCGGATATTTCGAGACAGTTACCAGGTTTTCCAGTATCAGAACCGCAAATGTCTGAGTATATTTAACACGCGCATTGACGGGAGGTGTGTACCCGCTCCCCCCTTGGGTTTTTCGGAGACAGGATAGAAATGGCGGCGCGCAGCGCCGCTGTACGTGGCATACCTTTTCCTTCATCCTTTTTACAATTTTTTGAAAATTTTAAAGTTAGGTCATCTCAAGTCAGGTTACCTGTACAGTTCAAGTGACCTAACCTCAAAAAAGTTTAAGATAGCATAAGTCGAAACAGGGTAAACTTATACGATTGAAACTCATATCACATAATGGGCTTACCTAGTTCTCTAAAATATGTTCCGGTATTTTTATATCGATGACCTTAGGTCAGGTACGGGCCATGACCTCTCAATTGGAAATACATGGGAAAAGTGGTTTTAACTGAATAACTTAGTAATGGATAGGGATAGAGCATTTATTTTAACTGCGTTAGATTCGCCTTGTCATTGCAGTTCTAATGATCTTTACTTGTTCAGATGTAATGACCGAAAACCTTAATTTACATGTTATCCTTATGACGACATGTTTTGACCCCTAGTGACCTTAAATGTGACCTGAAAAAATGGTTCAAATATTTTCGATGGAAAAGTGGATGGGCTACCCAAAGCCGTTTACCGTTTTTTGCTACCTAGCGTTATTCTCGAGATTTTAGCGGGCGGGTACCCGCCCCCCTCCCGTCAAGGCGAAGGTGGCTCAGGCCCCCGTCAATGCACGTGTGAAGAATAAATCTGATTATTGCTAACTGTTGCCTTTCGCAGGCATCCCGGCTCCAAACATCACCTGGTGGCGGGGCAGTGAACTACTGTCGCGTTCGGCGCGTGCCGGCGTGGGGGGCCTGGTGCACAACACGGTCACCGTCGGCCCCCTGACCCGGAATGACCTGGGTCAGGAGTACACCTGCTGGTCATCCAACCACGTGCTGGCGCCGCCCAAATCGGCATCGGTCACCATCGACATGCTGTGTGAGTGACACATGAGTGGCGCGTTTGAGGTAATCTGTGAAAATGCCAAGACCGGTAAATGGGAATACGGTCAGAAGCTGGTTTTCAGTTGTCATTTGTAGTTGCACAGTTTTTTTCGTGATTTGGATGCAAGATTTGTGATCAATTACACAGATTTCTAGATTATCTGTGAAGGTATATGACCAAATCACGAATGATTGAATGCAAATTTCAGATGCGGACGTTGTGAAATTAACCTTAGGTAGTGGTTTGCAGGGATGGGTGGATATTGACCTATGAGTTGAAGCAGAGGTCTGAAAAACGGCATTGCCAACATAGAGTGGGAAAATTTTGTGGTAGCAATATATTATATACCTATTTTTCTTGGGCTATTTATTTCCTTCAAAACTGGGACTGTTGCCTAGTGTGGAGCAAATAAAGTTATCAATATGACATATAGCATCATGCGGTACCTAAGCTGCTAATGCTGTGCAATGGTGGGCTATTTCGCTCTCCTTACACTTGACAGACATTATCTTCTGGGCACTCTACTTCATGTGGGGGTAAAAATTAGTTTGTGTCGGATGAAATGATGAATTACACGAATAAGTGCTCCATATGAAGTCAGAAGGACGGGCAGCAAGGTGGCTGGCGCTTTATGACTTGAAAAGCCTATTCACCGTAAATCGCAGGCCACCAGCGACGTGCATAATTTGTCTAATTTGTTGGATCGGTTAATCTGCGTTTTTGTTTTCACACATCTTTCCCGAAACCGGGCTGGAACCGCGCGATGTGTTGCCATGCATCGCATATTCTTCGTATGACAGTTTTGCTCACGATTTTTTAGTTACTCTCCGAATTTAGTGGGTCATTGGCAGGTTGTTTCCACAATCTGCAAATAGCTAACTTAGTGTGCTGAGAACACACCTATAACAGTTTGCACTTGTGACCAGAAAATCGGGGTCGTCGATGGATCGTTTACATACGTGGATGAACCCGAGTGCGCGTCGGCTTAAAGCTTGGCGAGGTATCAGATGGAGCTTTCCTCGCCTAAATGGAACATTGTTATACCAGTATTGTTTCTGGGAGAATCTCATACTGCATACATCAAACCACACTTGGAAATGAATTTGAGGTAATAAGCCAGGTGTGCAGATTCTCAAAAACATTGGGAGGGTGGCCAAATTTCAACAATATTTATAGCTTGTATACTAAAAGGAACAATGTAATATAGGCTGGTTTTTAGCCTTCCCATATGCATTTTGAGCTACATGAAATCAGCAATAGATTTACAAATGGAAAACACGCAACTTAGTGAAATATCAACGTTATTTAAAGTTTCATTGGGGGTACATGAGTACCCCAAACATAAATAAATTCCGTGCCTCTGTAATAAGCCAACCGTACGATGCGCTGCTCATGGCTAAAATGGTCCGTAAAGCTTGTGTTATCGTCGTCACGTGGCCTGGAGATAGTAAGCTAAGCCGCGTGAGTTGGCACCCAACCTGGCAACCTTTCAAAGCGCGGCCAAATTGCGACCAGCAGGCTGACACAGGAATCCAACACACTCGCGCCAACGCGGGGCATGCGCTTCCTGTCGTGTTAACACGCCTTCAGCTGAAACATATCCCAGTGCGACAGTCTTTTTCGCCAGCTGGCTTCAGTGATCTGTTAACTATGTTATTTTGCGGGGTTTAAGGACATATCAACTACTATGGTTACCCCCTGCTGCTGTCGGCAATACAAACAATGGTGAGATTAGGTTAGGACATATTGTTATTTCTTCATTTGTTTCAAGCTTTTCCAGACTATAAAGCTGTTGTTTTCAGGGCTGCGTTGTGCATGCGAATACTAGCAAGGTTTGGAAGGAGGCGGGAAGGATGAGAACAGATTAGGATGAATAAAAATGGGATTTTATCGGGCACATGCGTCGGCCCAAACAAACGTGGTCGGAGGGGAGGGGGTGGCAGTCAATCTTCAACCTACTGCTGACCTTGCACTGACACAATGTAACACACGGCTGGTAGATATTGCGGGGGCCAGGTCTGATCACGCCTTGTTCAGAGGACCTTTCAGGACCAGACCTGATCACGCCTTATGCAGAGGATCTGCTGGACCCACATATGATCGCGCCTTATTCGGAGAATCTGACTGGACCCACATATGAGCACGCCTTCTTATGAGGACCTGACCGGACCAGTTCTGATCACGCCTTATTCAAGGACCTTCCGGAGCTAGATCTGATCACGCCTTATTCAAAGGACCTTCCGGAGCTAGAACTGATCACGCCTTATTCAGAGGACCTTTCGGGATCAGATCTAATCACGCCCTATTCAGAAGACCTTTCGGGACCAGATCTGATCACGCCTTATTCAGAAGACCTTTCGGGACCAGATCTAATCACGCCCTATTCAGAGGAGCTGCCAAACCCACATCTGATCACGCCTTATTCAGAGGAGCTGCCAGACCCAGATGTGATCGCCTCTTATTCAGAGGAGCTGCCAGACCCAGATGTGATCGCCCCTTATTCAGAGGAGCTGCCAGACCCATATGTGATCGCGCCTTATTCAGGGGAGCTGCCAGACCCAGATGTGATCGCCCCTTATTCAGAGGAGCTGCCAGACCCACATGTGATCGCGCCTTATTCAGAGGAGCTGCCAGACCCAGATGTGATCGCCCCTTATTCAGAGGAGCTGCCAGACCCACATGTGATCGCGCCTTATTCAGATGAGCTGCCAGTAGGGGCGTAGCCAGGATTTCGCTCAGGGAGGGACGGCGCCCCGAAAAGGGCCCCTGCGACAGCACAAAAAGGGCCCTGATGGGTAAAAAAGGCCCTGCTTTTTACAGAAATAAATGCTGAAAAGGGGTTAAGAGGGCCCTGTTTGGTGTAAAATGTCAAATTTGGCCTCAGAGCTTAGTTCGGGCGAGCCACGCGAAGCGCGGCTCGTGTCCTCAAGGGGGTCCTTCGGGTCCTCAGGGAGGGGCGGCTGTCCCTGCCGCCCCCCTTGGCTATGCCCCTGGCTCTCAGACCCAGATGTGATCGCACCTTATTCAGAGGAGCTGCCAGACCCAGATGTGATCGCGCCTTATTCAGAGGAGCTGCCAGACCCACATGTGATCGCGCCTTATTCAGAGGAGCTGCCAGACCCACATGTGATCGCGCCTTATTCAGAGAAGCTGACCAGATGTGATCGCCCCTTATTCAGAGGACTGCCAGACCCAATGTGATCGCGCCTTATTCAGAGGAGCTGCCAGACCCACATGTGATCGCGCCTTATTCAGAGGAGCTGCCGGGACTTGAACCCGAGACTTTTGTATCATCAAGGAGGTGCTCAGTGTCACTAGTCCACTCGTCAGTTCCCAGCCCGTTACACGGGAAGGACGAGGAAGAAAGCCGAGTTGTGCCCTTCCTCAGCTGTTTGTGTTATTTCAAAATCACTTTGGTTTTCGTTTTGGGAGCTTGCCAATATTATGAACTGAAATTGACAACGCAGTTTGGGGGAGTGTCAACATCGGTATTTCAACCAAACAGCTTTACGTCGGCGGCCGATGCGTCTTTGTTGGGTAAGAGTTTTGAAAATGGTATGACATATTCTGTTTTTCTGTCTTTATATCGCGTGTTTATTGGAAGGTAGTTGAACGATATACAAACTGTTAGATCATGTGACGGAGCCGATTTTCTCGACTTGTGGAAACGGTGGGGGATAAGAAGTTAAACTTTTCAGAAGTCTGCTGATGATTTCAACCCTGGACGACGTTTTACTCAGAAAGCATGTATGTACGGTCCACTGCTGAGCCGTGTATCTGCTGAATCTTTGGGGTTGTTAATTCGGTGTGATGAGTTTTTTTTGCATGACTTTATCTATTTTACCAGTTGCTTACCTGTAAGTATGACAGTTTTCCTTTGATGGATACATACGAGGAGAAAACTTCGTAAAAAAACAGACTGAAATAAAACTCTTAGATAGATGAATTTTACGTGCCCACACATTGAACTCATTCTGTAATCAGGACTAACCCAAGGCGTCAGCCGTGGGAAGCTAAGGCACCGGAGTAACTTTTACACAATCTCCTTGTGAAATCTAGGCATTGTTTGATAAATCACGAAGAACGTGAGTTAGGCCTCCGTGTTACAATGAGCCGATATTGTAAAACACTGGTCAATACCATACAGTGAATGACTTCTGAGTCCTGACTGCTCGTTGAAAGCTCTGCGGTTGCAGGCACCAGGATTAACCATCATCTTATATTTTTTCCAGAGGCAGAACAATGCCATCCCGTCTGAACCCAGTCGTCCCGTACCTACTTAAAGCGGTATCTTCTATTGTGCTCTTGACAAAAGATCCCTTTGATCTCATACATATGAGGATCTGGAGTGTTCTGTCAACAGTGAGAGCTTGCAAGTTTGAGAGGTTTATGCTCGCAGATTATATGCTGTCGGGGGCAATTAATGTGAGAATAAGTGTCTGTGGCTACAGTGTATCCAGAAGATCTTAAAACATAAAAGCTTCACCGCCGTCTCTGAAATGAATACACCAGCGCTACGGCTTTCTTGCGTGCAAGGCGATATAAAAATGTGTTTCCACTATAACAATGCTGCATGAGTTGAGACCGCATATCACGCAACGTACTGATGTGATGAGCCGATTGATGTATTTAATGCCTTTGATTGCATGTAAGTGGAGAAGTTTGTAGGCGTTCTTATGCACATAAACTATGTCTAATCGGGCAATTACGTATCTTCTGATCAGTTCATAGTCATTATCATCCTTATCGGGAGGCGTCACCCAGTCGTTAACAGCTCACTTAACCCGTGGCCGTGATAAATAACCACCACTGTTTGGGGGTTTCTCAAGCCGTGATAAATAACCACCACTGTTTGGGTGTTCATCAAGCCGTGATAAATAACCACCACTGTTTGAGTGTTCCTCAAGCTGTGATAAATAACCACCACTGTTTGGGGGTTTCTCAAGCCGTGATGAATAACCACCACTCTTTGGGTGTTCCTCAAGCCGTGATAAATAACCACTACTGTTTGAGTGTTCCTCAAGGCGTGATAAATAACCACCTCTGTTTGGGTGTTCCTCAAGCCGTGATAAATAACCACCACTGTTTGGTTGTTTCGCAGTGAGGCCAGTTAGCGTGCGTTTCCTGGGATCAAACAACGCCCTCTCAGCGGGACGATCTTACCAGCTCTCCTGTCAGAGTCACGGCTCCCGACCTGCTGCCGTCATCAGCTGGTGGAAGGAAGGACAGCAGCTGACCGACACGGAGGAGGTGAGAGTCCAGTCCTGCGTGGGAGTCACAGGCGCTGGATGAACCAAGCACTTTTTTAACACGCGCACTGGAAGTGGCCTCGGAGGCCGCCCCACTTTTTTCCGAGCTGAGAGGAGAGCTGTTGGCAGCCGGAAAACACTACTTGGCTACATTTGAGAAATTTAAATGGCGTTTCGCTTGGTGAAAGAACTCGGGATTCGGTCAATTATTTTTTAGCGTGTAGGATTTCGAAGTCAAGTCTCTATTTTGAGATTTTTATAATCACGCAGTCACACCAGTTCGCCTAACTTGGAAACCAAGTGGAGACGTCTCGTTAGCTCCATGAAAACAAGATGATGTGTCACGATCATCTTACATGAAGCTTGAGGTCAAGGTAAAAATTCACAAGTCAAGGCCGTGCCATAATGTTCAAGGTTATTGGTCCCATCGCTTCTTGACAAATGACGCTACTCAGTATGACGTGTATTATGCTATGATGTCATAGTTGAGGTAACTCAGTGTTAAGATCAAGGTCAAGGTCAAAGATCATTGGGAAAGGCTAATCCTCATTTCCCGCTCAACGGTTGCCACAACAATAGTTATAGTGCGCATTATGATAAATATATTATATTATGACAGCATAGTTCAATGACCTTGAACGACCTTGACTCCAAAATTTCTGGGGACATTTCTTGGACCATCCCTCTGTGGCTTTGGTCCGTTCTCAGTTTATTCCCGACTTGTTCCGTACAATCAAGGCACTTCTCAATAGGTCCCGAGCACGGCCAATGATCGACCTTTATGACCTCCTTTGATCTTAATTAATGACCTCCTCCTGACCTCCGAAATAAATGAAGTTTCCATTATGTGGATCATCGTAAACCACTCACGCCCCCAAGTGGGTATTTCTCTAGGCCTTTTGGTATTCAAGATCTCCGGAGGCTGCCAGGCCCCCTCCAGTGAGCGTTAGTGTCAGATGCCTCTCCAGGGCAGGTGTTAAGTGATATGGCTTAGCGCGTGATTTTAATTACACAGAAGGTGCATCGTGTGAAATGTTTCACCCAATTATATAACTATTCATTGTCAACTGGACGTGGCGTCATAGTACTCCACCATTTTTTTTAATTAATGTGGACGACAGTCTGTATGTTTGAAAGTGGTGGAAGGGAAGTATAACTGATGGAATGTTTGTCAACAAGTGATCAATTAGTTATTTTGGCGAAGGGGAGTGTCAACCTTCGCGACCATAAAATGTCAAAGGCGTGGTCTCGCGTAGTCGCTTACGTCAACGTAAACAACTGTTTAACAAACAGCATTGTTGCTCGTAGGTGAGGGTCACATAACTTCGGTGTAGGTACATTAATCCCCAATTTCTGGCGGCGTCATGAAAAGAGTAGATAATTGGAAAACAATGTTTCTTGGGGGCGCATGACGGCGGCGGGGAGAGGGGCTCACCCTTTCCCCGGGACCTATTTATGATTTCCGTCTTTAGGCTGTCTTGTTGATATAGTTTGAACACGTAAACGGATTCGGGGGTGGGTGACAAGTGGGGAGAAATTCCCCCTGCTATTGATCTTTGGCGCTCCCTGAAATGGTCATGAGGTCCTTTTGAGAGTTTGATGGCGCCCCTAAAACTTTTTACGCACCTGATAGGTTTTTACGTCCGAAATTGGCGCCTTCCGCGTCGGAAATTCTGGACCTGCCTATGTTTCAACCCCACCTTACTCTCCTCTGCCTATTACAGTGGCGGATCCAGGGGGAAAAGGCATTTGCCCCCTCCCCCAATGAAAAGGCTCGGGACAAAAATATGTTTTCCCCCACCAAAGCGGTCGACATCCTTTTTTCCCGACTCCTTTTTAGTTTATAAGCAGGATTTTTTTGGTGCTTCAATTCTCAACTTCAAACAGAACCAGTCAAGTTCAGTGGAAATATGGGGCCTTGAATAAGAAAAAAAGAACCTTGAGCCCATGATTTTTAGTCCGTGACGTGTTTCTGCTTTTCGCCTCAAATACCCAAAATTATACCCGCAAGTCATATTGTAGCTCGATTTTGCACTGCGTGACTGTTTTGTTTTTCGACTGGATTTCCCCTTCCAAACCGATCGGCTAGATCCGCCACTGGCCTATTAACCCCGCCCCACCGGGGTGCGCCACCTTGCCCAGGGGGCCATCGATGGCCCCCTCTAACTCGAAAATATGGGCGTTAGCGCAAATTGCAAAGTCAATAGAAGCTCGCGTGAATTCAGTAAGAAATTACTTCGCATGTTTTAGTGCTCAGGTCAATGGTTTGACCTCCAGAGGTCAAATTAGGTCAAGATCGGCTATTTCACTCAAATATGCAATGATTAAGCAAACTGGGCATAACTCTTATGTCATTAGAGCTATTGCGGCCTGGTAAAGTACATTTGATAGCAAATTGCCAGTACTGTTTCCGCTATGTGGAACGTAAAGACCTCCCGCCAGTGGTTTGACCGCCAGAGGTCACCTCGTGACCTAATATGACCTGAGGTCACGAAAGGTCAAAAGGTGACGCCGTATATCAAATAAAAGCCAGTGACAAGACAAACACATGGTGTTTGTTTCACCGCTCTAGCTCAATTAGGTCAAAAGTTATTGTCCAAATACTGTTTTTGACCTCTGGTGACCTTGGATGACCTTGGAAAAGTCAAAGGGCAAATAGACCCCTGGGATCCGTGAAAGGGTGTCCAAAAACGTTGTTCTGAGCAGTCTGAGTATTGGCAATCATTTTTGTGGCTTTTATATCATGAAATAGCTTTCCCCATGCTTTGTCAATGGGAGAGGTCGCCTCGTGACCGACCTCAGGGCACGAAATCGAAAAATCCCGGATATACACCTTGTAGACCCGGAGGGGTCATGAAGTGTAGGAAGTTTCAAATTGATCGACTTGAAATGTAGCTCTAAGAGCTCTAAAGGTGAAGTGAGGTGACCTTGGTTGACCTCGTCTGGTGACCTGACCTTGGGTGACCCGGTAAAAATTTCAGGGATGATGGGAAAATGATGCAGTGAGAGGTAGAGCCCTCAACCGCGGTGCTGCGCCTCGTCGTTTTCTGCTATCCCGGAAAAACCTTAGGGGGCCATCGATGGCCCCCCGGTGGGGCAGGGTTAATAGATAAAAAACCAAACCACTAAATATTTAAATGAGAAACAAGGAGACATTCTCTCTTGTTGATTTGACACCTTTTGTTCTTTTCCCTGCTCTTTGTGTTTGCATTTTGAGGCTCTTACATGAACACCCGCACCAGAGGGGGTCTGGCACTAACGCGCACTGGAGGGGGCCTGGTAGGCCCCCTAAGATCTCGGAAACTAAGAGGGTTAGAAAAACGTCACTTGGCAGGTGGGTGTGGGCTATGGTGATCTACATGATGACCAATTTTAATTGACCTAGGTCAATATCTTTAAGGTCAAACGAGGTCGTAAAGGTCAAATACTGGCCATGCTGAGGATCGATTGGTAAATGCTGTGATTATGCGGGAAAATGGTGTGAATAAGCTAAAGGCGGACAAGGTTCATAGAGAAGAGGTCTCAAAGAGGCTTTCCCACAACTTTTGGGTCAAGGTCATTTAAGGTCATTGACCTTTAAGGTCACCATATGGTATACTACTTATAATTTACACTTTGACTAACACTGTACCCACTGTTTGGCGGGAAATGAGGATTGACCTTTCCCAATGACCTTTGACCTTGGCCTTGACCTTGACCTTTGTATTGGGGTACCCTACCGATGACGTCATATCATAATTTATGTCAGACCGGGTGACGTCATTTGGCTGGATGCACAGTGGTAAGTGACCTTGAAAATGCAGATATGACCTTGACCTGTGAGCTTTGACCTTGACCTTGACTTTCATGTAAAGTGACCTTGACATATAATCCTGCTTATATGACGTTATGACGTCACCACTCGGTCTCCAATGCAAGCTAACTGGTCCGACCGCACGTTTACGGCGATCTCAAAATGCAGGTCTGACTTTGAAAGCCTATAAGTCAAAAAATTTTCGACCAATTTTCAAAACGTCTTCACCAATCGACGCGCTATTAAATTCTGTTAAATGTGACCAAGTATCGTTTTTCGGCTACGGGCGGTTTTCCGGCCACCTCGGAAAGACAGGTGGGGGGGGGCTCCGAGGCCCCCTCCAGTGCGCGTGTTAAGCACATCTCAGAGCTAAAAACTGGTGGAACGCTTTGGAATCATAAAAAAACCAGAAGCGAGCTTGTGACCCTTGTATGGTGTCCGATATCGCTCAGTTACCTCGGGACAAATGTGGAAACTCCTCCCTCTCACAGTCAAGTTTCTTAAGACAGGGGGTAGGGGCACACCACGTTCGGTTAAGCTATCAGACTGATAGCGCCTCTGATTAAACCACACAAAAGATGTAAGCGTTCGCCGAGCTGCATGCTTTATGTAGGAGTGGCTGTATTTTATCAGTACGCGTGCCTGGTATTTCCCGTCCGGAGCACATGCTTCCAGGAAGTCATGCGGCTAAAGATTCGCAAATTAACCATCGCATTCCTTTGTATTCCGCTCCTGATCATTCCCACGGTGGTCCCTTGGAAATCCGTTTTTCAGGATACGGTGGAGCGGTTTTTTTCTGAAGACTCGGCACTCATATCTTTGGTGATGAAAAATGATATGACCTCATATTGTTTTGTCCGAACTAACTAATGCTAGGGATACTGATAATTGCCATGCGATGTTGGTCACTGAAAATTGTGATACTTATTGTTATAGATCGGTAATGATCGTAAAAGATTACGTTTGAGTAAATTCAGGCGTATAAGATTCCCATTTTATTTTCTGTAACGAAATCAGTTCGGGGTATTATGATCTTGTAAACTTTCTGTTACGTGTATTTAAATCCCTAAATGTCTAGTTGAGACATGATCGCCTCTTGAAACGTCTATATGGGCGCAATAGATATCATTAAAGATCGTTTACATACACCTCCCCAAAATAGTTTGACCTTAGGCTCAAACACAAGCATACGTGCTGTTTTAGCATGTAACTGGGAGGAGACGTGGAGTTTATATAAAAAGAAACGCCTAATTTTCGAGTTAATTTAATTAACATTACATTGACATAATTTATAAAACTTCTGAACAAGTAACTCATAAAGGAACGCGTATGGAAATACTCATACGAATAGTTCATGAAACGGGAGACAAATTAAGATTTTACCTAAATCTTGTTGCTTTTGAGATCACCTCAACAAAGCTCGGGGTCACGTCATTTCATGGGATTTGATTTAATGGGTCCCCGGGAAACAAAATTAGATTGGCCCCTTTCGCCTTAAATTCGAACTCATTTTTAAGCACAGCTGTAACTAAAATACTGTATCGGAGAGGGAAGCAAACAACTTTCTATATTCAATCCTCTTGCGTTACATGCTGGCCAATATGTACACATTATTCAATTCACCGTCAGCGCTTATCGTGCACACAACTCAAATCACTCGATTTGTGAACAAAACATACATCATGGCGACGCTGCAAATGGTGGCATCTTGCATCAGAACAATTGTTCCAGCTCTCTGGCTCTACGTGCCACATACATGACATCACGTCCCTTCGACCGGCCGATCTACTGGACATTCAACACCGGTGTTTTCGGACATTCCAACACAGGCCCGGTGCTCCGGATGTGTGTCGAACGGTAACGCCGTTGTCACGCCGTGTTTTGCTGACTCAGGTCCGGCAAAACACCGCGTCGGCAGCGTCGTCGGCAGCGTCGTCGGCAACATCGTCGCCCGGCTCGGATAAGCGTGAGCCCCGTCACACTGTGTTTACAAAACAGACAGTACTTGAATAGCTAGATTATGGTCATATTATGATGGGTAAAATATCTTTGAATGGTTGGATTAGAGTCATATAATGATGGGTTAAATATGAATGTTAGATTACAGTCATACAATGATGTAGGTTATACAAATATTATGATTAAATTTCCGTAATAATTGTGATACAATATGCCACATCATGGGTTCTGATTTATATTGGATCGTCATTTTTGAAGAGCTATATGAGCCTGGATTATTATGGATTAAAAACAATTCAGTCCCTCTGACTTAAGATTGTCTCTCTTGTGGCATCTGGTTTTGATAGAAAGGCTCCACCCTTACAGGTCACCACTGACAAAGAAGTAGGAGGGGGCGGAGGAGAGGTAGCCAACTTCAACCTATTGCTGACAAGAACTCTACCCGCTAGAAACAAAAACTCGACACAGTCATACTCCTTCCTACCTTTGCCGCATACTGGTAACACAACTTTTATCTGGCTTGAATTTATATTTTAATGGAAAACGGTGAGAGGGCAGGCCCCTGGCCCCTCTTTCCGACACGTATGGCTCCCCAAATACCCATCGCACAATTTCTGGTAATGGGACATGCGTGCCTGCTGGAAGTTACCACACTGAAATAAACTAAATGAAATAAATACTGAAAGAAACTGAAACTAATTTGAGTTGCACACTCCAAGAAAAGCTACCGCGATTCTGGCATTCGCTACAAAGAACCCAATAAAGCCTTCTAGGTGGTGAAATGCGCTGGCCCTCAATACCCTGCCAATGCACCTAATAGGCCTTTGATGTGTGGAAACGAGGTCAATTCT
Source organism: Lepas anatifera (assembly GCA_034440635.1). Lineage (NCBI taxonomy): Eukaryota > Metazoa > Arthropoda > Thecostraca > Lepadidae > Lepas > Lepas anatifera. The sequence goes on along the minus strand of JAOTON010000866.1, from coordinate 32,001 downwards.
GCCTGAGGACCGCTGACATCAGACCATAACAGTGTCAGCCGTCTGTAATACTTACTAATGAATTCTTCCAACGAGTGTCGGGCACGACACTACTCCCAGGGCGATCGAAGTTTGCGTCGACGGAGCCAAACTGGTGGACACGTGCCGGTCCAGGCTGTGTGTTCGACATCAGAACATACTTGACGTGCCCCTATGTTGGAGCAATTTGGCCCCAGCACACGGCGAATGGACGGTTCTTTTCTCTTCGTCTTTGTCATGCACTGCTGTAAATGGTCATTTTCTGGATTCATCGAGGTTTTCGGCTGTCATGATGTGCATTGTTCCGATGTTTCGGTAGGAGTACGTTGACGAAAATGTATAAAACATGGAGAAGTTTGGCAACATTTAAAAAAAACAAAACAAGGATTAAAAACAAAGCGTTTGGGAAAAACATTCGGGCTTGGGGCACCCGGGCCCCCCCCCAGTTATAAGAATGAGTATGTTTATATGCAAACAGAGATATAATGGTGAAAAATAATAGGGCCAGAGATGCTTGAAACTATTTCAATTGTGTTCCCTCCGTCCAACACAATAAAAATGGCATATATGTTATGTGCATAAATACGTTTTTTCACACACCTTTCAGTACCCTGACAGCTTGTATTGGTAAGGTATTTAGTAATGCGTAGGCATATTAATAACGTGAACAGGAATCTATTTGTAAAAATATGTTGGCTTATTGTTATACTTAGATGCATTTTTATTTTATTTTTACCTCTAAAATAAAGTATACTCTTAAACAATAGAAAATCAAATGCAACTCAGCGAGCAATTGTGATATTTGTTATATTGATTGTGTGCACCGTATGAAATACGGCAAATCGTATAGTAGAGTGGCTTTGTAAGATGCACAACCAGGGCCCCATTTCATAAAAGTTTTAGAAAGGCGACGTGTTTTACACCACGTTCACCCGCAAAGTTACGCCGTACTCAGAATTACGTTTCATAAAGAGCGGTGACATTCACGCGAAAGCGGCGTAGACATGAAATGCAGTGTGAATTACGCCCAATTCCAGAATGGAATTACCCCTTTCAAATATAACATATAACTGCTTTATTAGCATTAAAAATGACATAAATATTTTTAATAGATTAGTGAAAAAATTAGTGTACTTATCTGCTCTTATTCCATGAACTTTTAGAAATACTGCGGAGAAAGACGCACTAACAGCCGACGCAATAAATACCTATACGACGCATTTGTTTCTGGCAATACCCCGGTTTGTAGGTAGTTACTGTCAAGAAGGCCCTAAGGGTAAAATTGTATTGTTGTGCAAGTGTGCTTCGGTGGAATTCAAGTTGAATTGTGTTTACTGATCGTGAGTGAACTTTGAAAAGTCTGTGAACCTTAAAATTTCGTGAAATTGGGAAAGGAATAGTGAGTCAACATCTTTGCAGAATAACTAGATGCCGATACTTACGTACCTAGGTTTTTCATCATTTTCGCCAGAGGCCTCAGTAGAGATACTTTGATTTTTTTGGTGACAAGCACCTTAAATTGAATTTTAACCTCCATAGACTCCATATAACACTGTCAATGTCAGCCTATCTGGGGTTCTGTACTCCCTAGACTGTAAAATAACAGTGACGGCAGAAAGAAAGTCAAAGTAAAAATCAATGCCAGCTTTCCTGTGTATTTACATCATTGTTTTTGCATCATTTTTGGCATACCAAATGGCCATAGAACTCTACATATCAGCTCAATTTGGCATGAGTAGCTCTACAAAATGGCCATAAAACTCTACATATCAGCTCAATTTGGCATGAGTAGCTTGCACTTCAAATCTGTGCAAGGAAGAACTTACAGACCTTTTTTATTTCAGTTTATTTTACATTCATGACTTATTGTCCTTCACTACACTACCTAGTTTTGCCTGAGATTCAGAATTTCAGAAGAAATTATATAGTTTAATGTTTTGCTTCATTGTCTGATAAATGTCTACTCCGCTATTTCTTGCATAGCTTTTCAGGAGTGTTTTACATATTCAACGAAAATGTTGTCTGCTATATGAAACAAGATTGGGAATATTCTACGCTGCATTCCAGTATAGCGTAGCTTAGAGCAGCGTAACTTTGCAAGTAGTTGTAATTTACGCTGAATTTTTGTGAAACAAGATTGTGGTTTATTATTCACTTTCTACGCTGCATTATGCTACTTCTACGCTATAAGCGTAAGTTACACCTTTTGTGAAATGGGGCCTAGGGCAACATTCTTTTTAAAATGTGACGTAATCAGAAAAATAACCAAATAATATCCAGTTTAAAACGTGGTTTGCGCAGACAAGCTGCTGGTAGTAAAAGCAGAGATAACCTCAGCATCTGTAGTCGTTCGGCCACCATATGATCCTGGAAGTCGGCGGTGCGACCAAAATTTAAACGTGATACTGATGATACTGATGACGATGTGACGATATTTCATGGTGCGCCAGCAAGGATGCTCTGTTTTTAGTGTGCTCAAATATGGGTGATCCATTTATGGATGTGTGTTTTCTGCACAGCTGATGAAACCACGTGGTGTCAGTTTTGCACTCGTTTGTGGACCATAGGCGGAACCTAGGGGCAAGGACAACCTTTTATTGATCGGCCCTAGGCGCCTTCTGAAATGGGGGGAGGGTAGGGATTGGAAATCAAATCAAATGAAACGATAGGGTTTGGCGCCCATCTGATAGATTTTGCCGTTCAAAAGTGATGCCCCCTGGTCCGGATGGCGCCTCCCGGTCATTTGCCCCCCCTCTCCCGAGCAACAATCCTGGGTCCGCATATGCTGCAGACTGCGCTCAGTTGCGGATTCTAACGCAGATGAAGAAATTATTTTGTCAGTATTGCAGTTGGAACTATTGAATGCAGCTTCCGACTTATCTTAAATTGCAGCACCCCTCCCCCGCGCTGCCATTTTCAGACAAGGCCTCAAAATATGATTACTGCGTCTCATATCGTGTTGAAGCAGCTAGACACATCCAAAGGTATACCGGAACATATTCCAAATTTTCGAACGTTGTGACATATATATTTAAAGTCTCGTGATATTCTGACAGCCTGTCGCCTACACATTCAACGAATCTGACCTTTTATGGTTGCTATTTATGGGTCTGGTGAAATCACAAGTCCACCGGCCAAGACGCCAATGCTTTGAAGGGGGACCTACAAAAGCGTCCAATCAGATGTCAGATTGCCTTGGCCACGTGCGCTCCAATCATTGGTCTGCTACCAAGACGGGCAGAACCCTCCTGATATACGCGGGGATGAAGACGGTCACATTGGATAGTCTGCGGGGATGTTTCCAGCCGATGGCTTATTTTCTTTGATGTGTCGTATAAGTTTGAATGATTTGTATGATACTATTTTGAAATTCTATTGGATCTAACTCCTCGGGTGGTATTCAGAACACCTATTTCGTCTATGGTATCGATTATGATTTATCACTTACGGATAAATAAATCTGATCACTCATTTTGATTGCACGCGACAACCTCTTTCGGCCCTGTTCATGTACACATACAAGGGCTTGTGGTGTGACGCCGTGTAGGCAGCTGGCCGTGCTACAGTATACTGGGGCTGGTCTCCTTCGATCGCACCGTAATTTATGGGTGGTCCCAGACATTTTTGAGCAGCGGCCAAGGACACCGACTCCTCTCCGCAGCTGAGGCTCCGATGTGCTATTGCAGGCGGGATAGGCCCGTGGTCGGTCGCGTTGGCGAATATTCGTTGGGGTTAGCCGGGGATATGACCCTGCGATCAGTGGCAGGATGATGAGACTCCAAGATCGCGAAAGCTGGATGGGTAGAATTTTGCTGGCTTGCTAGAACTAGAAACGTCCCACAGACTGAAATATCACAGTTCTTACTGTGGCACAGTCTTCTGGTTATTTTTATATTCTTTTTTCTTCTTTTTTTGGCCAAATAGCTGTGGTTAATCGGGTGATTTCGGTCCCGGCTTGGTGTTCGGTTCTGCCGTATCTATATATGTATCCAGAATAGCCACAGAGCGATCTCGTAGTCATATTTATCGCTCTGGAAGATTAATATCCTCTTGAAAGCTGTCTGATAAATGATAGATTCACGCTCACGCGGCAGCAGCGCCTGGGAGGTCTGATTTGTTGGTTTGTGCTCCACTTCAGACAAATGCTATTTCTGAGCGGGCAAGATGTTACGTTATGACGCCACCACAAGCCCAGCAGCGAAGGAGGACAGAGGGTTTTCTTTTCTTGGTCAATATTGCACTCCTCGTGCAACGTATCTGAAGATAAAATACCTCCCGATTGAGACTAATTTCTTCTGTTCTTTATATTTATAGAAAAACTATATTTCAGACATGTATTATTCGGAGAAAAGGCGCAAAAAAGGAGCAGGGCGGACGCCCCAGTCTCGCAATGATAACGCCATTGGTCCGATGTTTGCTTGGCGATCTGGGGAGAGGGGTAGGCTAGTTCTCAGAAACCTAAATCTAGCTGGCTAAAGCAAAAGCTAAACCTAAAGCTATTTGGCCGTGTCTTTATTGCCAGTGGAAATAAAGCTTTTTCAACGCAAGGAGAACAGCGGAGATCAGGTTTTATGTATGGTGCCTAGGGTGGAGTAGGAAGTAAGGCTGTTTTGTGGACATTTAAGCAAATGTTGCATGACGATTTTTCTTTCTAAATGGGGTAAATTTTAGAGGACCACTTGGCTTGACTCAACCATTAAAATTGTTTATATATGGTAGCTGAAGTGTGTGCCATAGGCGCATCTCATATTTTTATCGGGATGGGGTACATACATGGTCGGAAGTGGGTGCCATCTGGGCCAGGGGGGGTCTGGCACCAAATTATATTGCAGTGCTGCCGGTAGTCGCATATTAGGGGTGGGCCTCTAAAATATATTTCAGGGGGCGCCATCGACCTTTCAGGAGGCTTCGCTACGGTTTCAGGAGGTGTTGGAGGTCCGATTGAGGGAGGGGGCAAGTGCCCCCACTTAGCCCCTCTCTTCTCCCCACCCTGGATCAGCCTATGACGTACGCAACATTTTATGTAACACGCGCAGTGAAAGACCTTCGAAAACGGCGTACAGTGAAAGGGAGGAAAAAACAATATCCTTTTTGCAAGACTGTTGCCACGCATTTTCGAGTGAGGGCAGATCCAGCAATAGAAACCTAGGCTCATCCGTCCCTATTCGCTTGGCTAGATGGGAAAGTGGGACGTTTTTGTCGTATTACACCGGTGCAGTAGTATGCAAGTAGCAAAAGAGGAAATCTTAGCCCTAAAATTATATATTTTCAACGGAATCCCGGCAAAAAATGGGGCAGGCCGACGCTCCGCATTTTGAGAGTGAGCCTACAGGTCCCACGGTGGCACTGCCTTGTCTCTGTGGCCCCAGCAACCACGTATGCTCCAGGCAGATGGTCCTGGCAGGGGGTGTAGACCCACATGCCTATATGTACACTAGAGGTTAATTTGAGGCAAATTTCTACCACTCAGTCAGTGGGTGTTTGCAGTTTTGAAGAGCTGCCGCGGTCGGCTGCTTGTGTGGACCGGAACGGTGGCTTTCATCCATGGCGGGAGTGTTCAGCATGGACAGATTTGTAGAGCCCAGCCACCTAGAGATATGGTATTGTTTCTTAAAATTCAGAGGTGTTTGCATAATAGTGGGTATCATTTTTGGTTCCAGCCCCCCTCCCCAATAGTCGCCAGCCTTTCGAACTGTCCCCTTCCCTGGTCACAAGGGGTTATTGTGTCTTTCGCTGAAGGACTTTATGCTCCCTAGTTAGGTTTACTGTGAAGAACAGAAACTAATATCGCTTGATAAGGGGAATCAGAGTGCCGTTTTGACCATTGAAATCGTTCCGCCGTGCTCTTAGAATGCCCTTTTCCTGCTATGCTCCCGGGTAACATTTGGATAACAATGTATGTATGTATGTACATACAAGTAAGAAGCTCTTACTTGTGCCGCAGCTCGTACCAGGTCCGATCGTGTAATGTTTTGCAAAACAAAAAGATATTTGCTCAAATTCCCCCTCCCCTCACCCTCTCTGCGTGCTAAGCGCCTAGCACCTCACTGCAGAAGGTGTGCAAATTACTAGCTTTGAATATAATTTCCCTTTTTCTGTTGCATCGTAAGAATTGGTACAGTATTTTCAAGGGGGTGTCAAAACGAGATCCGGATTTCAAGGAGGGCTTCCAAGAAAGATATGTATATAGAGGACGGCCACTCAAATTGTGATAAAGTGAAGTAATTGGCTTCGTTCACTGGCATCACATTGCCTAAAAGCGCATGCTTTACGGAGCTATTGCCGGTGACTTCCATTGCATTTGTTATGCCGTGCAGTTGCATAAAAAGATCTACAACTACTCGTACTGCTACAGTGATTCTTCTCTCAGCTTTGTACACCATAAAAGACAAACGATGTTTCAGAATGTATCGGGCATCAAATTATTGCATTCCTGCTTGGAAGCAAACGGGAGAATGAACCTGAGTTTGCAGCGTATTCCTAAATTGTAATATTACATATTATTTTTGGTTGAATATTTCTAATTTTAGCTTTAGGCTTAATTGATTCTTAAAGTCACACCAGCACTGTTCTTCTTATTCAACTGTGTGCTTGTCGTGCGTCACGGTTTGACCGTGACCCCTGGCCGCAGGAGCGGAGTCATGACGGTAACGTGACGACATCGCGCGTCACGTTCGTGCCGGGCGTGCAGGACGCTGGCCAGCTGATTCGCTGCCGAGCTCACAACCCGCTACTCACTGCCAGCATCGAGGACGTCTGGAGACTCGTCATCCGCTGTGAGTGAGTTCAGGATCAGCTAGCGTCGCTAGTGACCAGTTTTGTGAGGTTTTTAGTAGGGTTTCCCATTCAATGATCCATTTATTTGTGCCTTTCCCCCATTTTAAGTTGTGTATCGTCATATATAATTTCATCAACAAATTTCCCTCAAGAATTATCCTGGAGGCTTCGTCCTTGCGCCCCTCGAATTGGCAAAAATACCAAAGCATAGGAGGACAATTTACAAACAGCAAAGAATGACGCAAGCCATTTTTTGCAAGCAGGAAGCGGGAATATGAAACCGTCCGGAGAATGTTTCCACTTTAATGATGATGCTGTGGTTCTGCTTTGGGTTGTAAAATCCAGGCATGGCTTTAGCCCCTATTTTATGGGTCGGCTGAATGGGGAAGAGATGACTGAGGGTGGGGGTTAATGTGTTAATGAGTCTGGAGCGGCGCCATCACCAACAAAGGCGCGACACGTGAATCATGAGGTCTTCAAGGCCTGTCGTGAAGCTAGCAGGAGCTAAGTTAGCGTGTGCTGAAATTTGGACAGTGGTCATCGTTTAATGCACACGAGAGTTTTTCCTTCACAACTCACTTTGGGACAGCATGTGCAATACATTAATTCTTTAACTCCGACACGTCAAGTTTTCAACTGACTACTCAATTTTTGGCGAGCCTATGTGACTCTATTTGATGGCTTGGCCTATGAAATGCAAGTTTTTGAAACCATCAAATGAATGATATTAGCGGTTAAAGCTGTCGCAAATCCATCACTCGAATTATTCAGTCTTCGCTGTGGTGGGTTACACTTCTTGTGAGCGCACTATGTGATCGACTTCCTGTGGCTGGTTTGCACCCAATTTGATTTTTATTCATATGTTGTCGGGATCTGATCACACGGCTGCTTATTGTTGCTAACGAGACAATTAAATGAGCTTGCGCGGATTGTTTAAAGAGCGCAATGTTTGCACAATACCATTTTTATCACCACAAAGCAAGCGTTTGTGTCTAAAATACCTCCGAACGGAAATGGATAAAAGAAAGCACGATTGTGAGTTTGTGAACACATCGCTGCGTCTTGGCAGGAACGGGATTACCCCCCCCCCCTTGTGGTTTTGCCGACAACGGTTAACCCCTTCAAAGAGTATCCATAGCCCTGTTCCATGGTGGAGCCATCTATGTTTAACTCCTGCAACCGAACCACCCTGTCTGACCTCGCTTGACCTGACCTGACCCGGCAGATGCTCCGGTGGTCCGGGTGAAGACGTGGTCCTCCCAGGCCGGCCGACCCATCCAGGAAGGTCATGACGTGTACATGCAGTGTATCGTCCAAGCGGACCCACCAGCGCTGCGTCTCGTCTGGAAACGTGATGTGAGTGTTCGCCCCCGTTGATGTGGTGCTCAATAACTCAGCCGGCGACGCTTTTCTGGCGGGTCCACGATAGTTGTTTTGAAGACGGAAGTTGGCAGGCTAAGTTACTGTCTTTTGGATTCAAATCGGACGGCCAGCTCTTACGATGTAAATGTGCCTCCAGGGAGCTGTGATTTCAGTAAATTTGCATGATGCTGTCGTCCCTTAAGCTCACAAGTGGGCGTGTCGTTCCAACCGCATCAGTTCAGATCTCCGTGATCGATTTGAGTCACAGAATTCATGTGTCAAAATTGAATCAGACAAGGTGATTTAAAACACATTTCTGTAAAGCCTGCCACTCTACTATAGCCTCTGCAAAGATCTATCGACGCTGTAAATTATTCGTTCCCATCCTTGGCTGTTCAATGATTTATGCTGTTGGGAGAACTTCGGCTGCCTGCAGCACGTTAAAGGTGTCAGCGGCGATTGAAATTCTCACGCCATCGACGCCTCAAGGGATTTGTGATTATTTGAGATCACCAGGAATTTGGCGCCATCTTTGTGTTGTCATAAGATGACACAATGGGTCATTTATCTTTGGTTAGATACTAGATGGATTGTCAGATCCATTTTTTAGATTTTCGTTTTTTAGATTCATTTCCATTTTTTCTGTTCGGGACATGATCTTGCAATTCAGGATTGCCATCCAGAATTGTCGTTGGGCGGCGTAGTCTACCGGGACGGCGCTTGCCCCTGGCGGCGGCACCGAGTTTGGCCATTTCGGTGCTCTGTTGGAGTGTCTGGGGGTGAGGGCGGACTCCTGGGCCGAGTCGGGTTCTAGATGTGGTAGGGGCCTGGGTGATGAGTGTTTTTATTCATGTCCAACATTCACAAGTGTTTGTTGTATTGCAACTTATTCTGTACGCTATATGTTTGTATTTTGTCCAGGTAGCGACTATTGCCTGGCTGCCTCACGCTGCGTCTGAATTTTTGCTTTTTTAACACATGTGTCACGACCTCAAAATATTGGCCATGCTGGGGACCTATCGGACAATCCCGTGCTTAAAGGGAATGTAGCACCTTAATAACATGATTTTAACTGAGGTAGCCAAGTTGTAAAACAATTCGGAAAACCCGATATTCAATATATCATTTGTTTTGGAACTCGAGATTTCCGTAGAAAAAAGCTAAAACCTACCTGAAATGTACCCCTCACGTGCCCTTAGCAGCAGGCCACAGTTAGTGTCATGACTGTTGTTGTGACGATTTATGCTGACGTCACGGTGAGTATCAGCCAATCGAAGTCCTTGAAGCGTATTGAATATGGTAGTGGTTGCCAGATCATGACATCTTCCACAGGCAGATTTTTATTTCTTTGCCTAGAGGGGCATTTTAAAAATCAAAATATTTAACTTCTTGTACATTTTTTCAGAGAAATCATGGACGGTTCCATAATTTTTGGCTAATAGTTCCCCTAATTACACTTAAATTCCAGGATTCGACCAAAGTGCCACATTCCTTTTAAGCGAAAATGTCAGGAATGCACTGAAAACAGACTAAGGCTATAGAGGGAAGTCGCCAAGAAAAAACGTTTCACGAAGTTTGGGGGTCGAGGTTATTCAACATATTTGGCCTATATGTCATAATATGATATATATATATATATATATATATATATATATATATATATATATATATATATGTATATATAATATATATATATATATATATATATATATATATATATGTATATATATATATATATATATATATATATATATATATATATATAGGATATATATACCCTATATTGTACACTACGACCAGCAGTGTAGCAACCTTTGCGCAGGAAATGAGGATTTACTTTGACTCATTACCTGCTACCTTGACCCACGACCTTTTACCTTGACCCATGAATTTTCACATTGGCCCATGACTTTTTAACTTGATCCCTGACCTTGAATCTTGACCCATGACCTTTTACCTTGACCCATGACTTTTTGCCGTGACCAGTGACATTTGCTTTTAAGTTTGGTTATCTTAACAAGACGTCATAGTATAATATACCTCATACTGGTTAACGTTATTTGACCGGAAGCAGTGGGGTCAAAAACCTTTAAAACTAGTAGGGTCCTTAACTGCGACCTGGACCTTGACATATAATCTCGTTTAGATGGCGTTACGACGTCATCAGTCGTTCTCTGATGTAGGCGAACTAGTGCAACGGCGCGATAGTGGCGATCTCAGAATATAGGTCTTACTTTGACAAACTAAAACTATAAGTCTATAGAAGATTGAGAGCCGATTTTAAGCATTCCCTCACTAATTGCAGTGCCGTTAAAATCTCTTAAACTCAGTTAAGTAGCGGTTTTTGGCTGTGAACAGTTCTCTGGCCACTTATGAAAATAGGTGGGGGGCCCTCCAAAGCCCCCTCCAGTGCTCGTCTTAAAGGCCTGCTCATGAGAAAGACGATCCTATTGTTTATGAACAGTTTTGAAGAGAGCTTATAGTAATTGGGAGAAAATATATTTTCATCATCACCTTGGGATGAGACGTTAGACCTATTATCATACAATTTCTATTCTAGTAAATTCTTTTTTTCGGAGCCAAATTCCCCACATGACCGAGAACTAGAAACGAATAGTCTATTTCATTTCATTTCTATTCTAGTAATACATTTTAGTATTAGTATACTTTTGACCATATATGTGCTATTAATCAGGCCAGAGGCAGGGCATTTTCTAGCTAGAAACTGGGGCCATTTTTGGTTCCCGATCCCTTCGAAGGATTTCCAGTTCTTAGGGCTCGTGACCCTAAGTAAGTCAGGCCTGTTTTCTGTCAGAAAATTTATATCTGCCTTATACTGAAGGCCTTTTGATAATGGCTTCCTAACTGGGTATTTTGTGCAAAGCAAGATACAGCAATGCCTAAGAGAGAGAGAGAGAATAAGAGTGCCCCTTCTGTTGAGGAAATTTACGCTTTGAGCCACACCAGTTCCCTTTTCCTCCTTTAGTTCCCAGGGCCATCTTGAAAAATTTCAGTGTATGTCAAGGGAAATAACCTAAGGCCCTAGATGAGAAAAGTGAAGAGTAAAAGGCGACAGGTGTGAAAAGTCCCTAAAAAACTAAGAATACTTGGAATCCCACAACAGATCCCTGCGGAACACCATGAAAGACGAAACCTCGGCCTGCGGCCTCGGCAGGTGCCGCTCTGGCGCAGGAGAAGCCGGTGACAATGTACGTTAGCCAAACAGTTCGATTGACAGGCGAGTTTTTTTAGCAGTTTGATACTTATAACAACGCAATGTTGGAGTTTTAGGTTTTGTGTTCTCATTATGGCTCCATTCAATCCCCTGTCTAGGCCCATGTTTTCCTAAATTAGCATGTCTCTAAATACTGCTCCACGCTTACCCTCTGTTCATATCATCAAATAAATAAACACACGCATAATGTTTGTTTTGTTAAGCAAAGACTGGGCATGACGAGAAGAAAAGAGATACAATATAAAATATAATGGGATTTCCGACGGTATTTCACCCATACCTGCAGATTTTCACCAAATTCAGCCTATTTGTTACCGAGTTATGCCCCAGCTCGAGACCTCAGCCCCACCACCGAACTGATGCCCTGGATCCGCCTATGCTCGAGCTCCTTACCCCAACCCCTTACATATGTCCTGGATCTGCCTGTGCTCGAACTCCGTAGCCCCACCTCTATACTGCCCTGGACCCGCCTATGCTTGAACTCCTTAGCCCCTACCCCTAATGATGTCCTGGATCCGCCTATGCTCGAGCTCCCGAGCCCCATCTCCGTACAGATGTCCTGGATCCACCTATGCTCGATCTCCTTAGCCCCACCCCCGTACTGATGTCCTGGATCCGCTTTTACTCAGGCTCCGGAGCCACACCCCTGCACTGATGTCCTGGATCCGCCTATGCTCGAGCTCCTTAGCCCCACCCCCGTACTGATGTCATGGATCCGCCTATGCCCGAACTCTTTAGCCCCTACCCCTCCGCTGATGTCCTGAATCCGCTTATGCTTGAGCTCCTTAGCCCCACCTCTGTACTGATGTCCTTTATCCGCCTATACTCGAACCCCTTAGCCCCACCCCCGTACTGATGCCCTGGATCCGCCTCTGCTCGAGCTCTTTAGCCCCACCCCCGTACTGATGTCCTGGATCCGCCTTTACTCAGGCTCCGGAGCCACACCCCTGCACTGATGTCCTGGATCCGCCTATGCTCGAGCTCCTTAGCCCCACCCCCGAACTGATGTCCTGGATCTGCCTATGCTCGAACTCCGTAGCCCCACCTCCGTACTGCCCTGGATTCGCCTATACTCAAACTCTTTATTCCCTACCACCCTACTAATGTCCTGGATCCGCCTATGCTGGAACGCCCGAGCCCCACCACCGTACTGATGTCCTGGATCCGCCTATGCTCGAGCTCCTTAGCCCCACCCCCGTACTGAGGCCTGGATCCGCCTTTGCTGGAGCTCCTTAGCCCCACCCCCGTACTGATGTCCTGGATCCGCCTATGCTCGAACTTCTTAGCCCCACCTCTGTACTGATGTCCTGGATCCGCATATGCTCGAACTCCTTAGCCTCTACCCCCCTACTGATGTCCTGGATCCGACTATGCTCGAGCTCCTTACCCCACCTTCTTCCTGATGTCTTGGATCCGCCTATGCTCGAACTCCGTAGCCCCTACCCCCCCACCCCACTGATGTCCTGGATCCGCCTATGCTCGAGCTCCTTACCCCACCCCCTTACTGATGTCCTGGATCCGCCTGTGCTCGAACTTCGTAGCCCCAACTCTGTACTGCCCTGGATCCGCCTATGCTCGAACTACTTAGCCCCCACCCCCTACTGATGTCCTGGATCCGACTATGCTCGAGCTCCCGAGCCCCACCCCCTACTGATCAGCTGAATCCGCTCATGCTCGAGCTTCTTAGCCCCACCGCCGTACTGATGTCCTAGATCCGCCTCTGCTCGAGCTCCTTAGCCCCATCCCCGTACTAATATCCATGATCCGCCTATGCTCGAACTCCGTAGCCCCTACCCCCCTACTGATGTCCTGGATCCGCCTATGCTGGAACTCCCGAGTCTCACCCGGTACTGATGTCCTGATTCCGCTAATGCTCAGCAGCTTAGCCCCATCCCCGTACTAATGTCCTGGATCCGCCTATGCTCTAACTCCCTAGCCCGACCCTCGTACCGATGCCCTGGATCCGCCTATGCTCTAACTCCCTAGCCCGACCCTCGTACCGATGTCCTGGATCTGCCTATGCTCTAACTCCCTAGCCCCACCCTCGTACTGATGTCCTGGGTCCGCCTATGCTCGAACTCTTAAGCCCTTACCCCCATGCTGATTTCCTGGATCCGCTTATGCTCGATCTCCTTACCCCCCACACCAGTAACGCCCCACCTCCGTGCCCCCCGCCCCCGAAACGACATAGGCGGATCCAAGGGGAAAGGGGACAGGTGCCCCCATAGAATCTTAGCGCCCCTTGAAATTGTACCGGAAACCCCTGGAAAGTTCGATGGCACCCCCTGAAATGTCGTTTTCCCCGAGATGCAGGTATCGGGGTCTACTGATAGGTTTTAGCGCCTACTTGATAGGTTTTTCCGGCCAAAGTGGCGTCCCTGGTGTAGATAGCGCCCACCAGGAAGTTTCCCCTTCCACCTCGCCCCCGATAGGCAATCCTGGATTCGCGTATGGGAAGCGACATTTCAGGGAGCGTCATCGACCTTGAGAGGCGTGTCTTTACAATTTTAGAGGGCGCCGATGGTCGATTGGGGGTTGGGGAGGGGATGGGGGAGAAGGGTGGGGGGGCACCTAGCCTACTTATTCCCTGGATCCACCCATGGTCCAAAAACAGAAACATAATACTCTTATTGTATACTCAGACTTTTACGGTACTCTAACTACTTGTGGTGCATTATGGGTAGTGTTGGGTACTTTTTTACCAGACCATAAATAAACAGAAACGGCCGCGCCGATCGCCGGCGTTGCCGCGACGTTGACGCAGGGGTGACGCGTGGTGATTTGCTACAACGATGCGTGGAGAAACGGCATGTTAGTAAAGGTAACTTGGTGTTTCATTGATATATATGCAGATGGAATGTCGACATATGGCTCTTACCTAGCTGCATGCAAAATTTCATTTCCCTCCAATGACTCTAACCACCCTAAACCCCGGTGTGAAGCAAAAATGAACTGATAAAATTACCATTTTGAAATGCATTTTACGGCTTATAGCGCGGAAGCCGTAAGAGATAAGTGGGGGTATGAGTGAGAAAAATGACGGCAACGAAGTTTTCTATCCAGCCGTGTTAAATTCAATACCGTAGCTATCATGGTCTGGAAACCAGGGGCTGAGAATAAAAATTTTAAAAACTTATATTTTATTTTTGCCTATAAAATAAAAAGTTTCAGTCTGAAAGTTTTTATCTCTAAATATAAAATAAAGAAGGCTATTCTCTCTTATTATCTGAAATGGGAACTAATTTTTGTCAATTAGATCGGAAGATATAAGGGTTTGAATGATATTTTGGGAAATGCAGACCTTCACGGAATGGGCCAAAAAGGACCCTTAAATTTCCGTTTTTGTTTTGTTTCTGTGTTTGTGCAGTACTGCACAAACCGGCCTTTAAGTTAATATTTGACTCAGAACCTGAACTGCTGTAGCTTCAGATATTTCGAGCCTGTAGTTTAGACCATGAGTTTTATGCCAAATTTAGGGTGCAAAGTTTAAAAGCTAATTTAGAGCCCTAAATTTAAAGCTTTTTCTTTCCAACTTTTTGTGTCAACTACAAATTTGTCTGATGTAAAAGGCTGCAAGTTTGAAGATTGTAGATGAATTGGCAAAAAATAGAAAAATAAAAGTTAAAAATCACATAATGCAAAATTCTGGGCAAAATTTTGAAAATTTTGAAAATTGACAACCGTGGTGCTTATTCATTTGGAAGTGCCTTCTATCCACAAAAGTTTTAGGTCTCTGATACCAGCGCTCAGAACAGACAACAACAACAACAACCTCGGTCTGCGGCCTCGGCAGGTGCCGCTCTGGCGCAGGAGAAGCCGGTGACAATGTACGTTAGCCAAACAGTTCGATTGACAGGCGAGTTTTTCAGCAAATTGATACTTATAACAACGCAATGTTGGAGTTTAAGGTTTTGTGTTCTCATTATGGCTCAATTCAATCCCCTGTCTAGGCCCATGTTTTCCTAAATTAGCATGTCTCTGCATACTGCACCACGCTTGCCCTCTGTTCATGTCATCAAATAAATAAACACACGCATAATGTTTGTTTTGTTAAGCAAAGACTGGGCATGACGAGAAGAAAGGAGATAAAATATAAAATATGATGGGTTTTCCGACGGTATTTCACCTATACCTGCAGATTTTCACCCAATTCAGCCTATTTGTTACCGAGTTATGCCCCAGCTCGAGACCTCAGCCCCACCACCGAACTGATGTCCTGGATCCGCCTATGCTCGAGCTCCTTACCGCACCCCCTTACATATGTCCTGGATCTGCCTATGCTCGAACTCCGTAGCCCCACCTCTATACTGCCCTGGATCCGCCTATGCTTGAACTCCTTAGCCCCTACCCCTACTGCTGTCCTGGATCCGCCTATGCTCGAGCTCCCGAGCCCCACCCACTTACTGATGTCCTGAATCCGCTTATGCTCGAGCTCCATAGCCCCCCCGTACTGATGTCCTGGATCCGCTTATGTTTTAACTCTTTAGCCCCTACCTGTTTTAAATCTTTTTGCCCCTTGATGTCCTGGATCCGCTTATGCTCGAGCTCCTTAGCCCCACCCCCGTACTGATGTCTTTGATCCGCCTATACTCGAGCCCCTTAGCCCCAGCCCCGTACTGATGTCCTGGATCCGCCTCTGCTCGAGCTCCTTAGCCCGACACCCATACTGATGTCCTGGATCTGCCTATGCTCGAGCTCCTTAGCCCCACCTCCGTACAGATGTCCTGGATCCGCCTATGCTGGATCTCCTTAGCCCCATCCCCGTACCGATATGCTGGATCCGCCTATGCTCAAACTCCTTAGCCTCTAACCCCGTACTGATATCCTGGCTCCGCTTATGCTCGAGCTCCTTAGCCCCACCCCCGTACTGATGTCCTCGATCCGCCTATGCTCGAACTCTTTAGCCCCTACCCCTGTGCTGATGTCCTGGATCTGCTTATGCTTGAGCTCCTTAGCCCCACCTCTGTACTGATGTCCTTTATCCGCCTATACTCGAACCTCTTAGCCCCACCCCCGTACTGATGCCCTGGATCCGCCTCTGCTCGAGCTCCTTAGCCCTACACCCATACTGATGTCCTGGATCCGCCTATGCTCCAGCTCTTTAGCCCCACCCCCCGTACAGATGTCCTGGATCCACCTATGCTCGATCTCCTTAGCCCCACCCCCGTACTGATGTCCTGGATCCGCCTTTACTCGAGCTCCGGAGCCACACCCCTGCACTGATGTCCTGGATCCGCCTATGCTCGAGCTCCTTAGCCCCACCCCCGAACTGATGTCCTGGATCTGCCTATGCTCGAACTCCGTAGCCCCACCTCCGTACTGCCCTGGATTCGCCTATACTCGAACTCTTTAGCCCCTACCACCCTACTAATGTCCTGGATCCGCCTATGCTGGAACGCCCGAGCCCCACCACTGTACTGATGTCCTGGATCCGCCTATGCTCGAGCTCCTTAGCTCCACCCCCGTACTGAGGCCTGGATCCGCCTTTGCTGGAGCTCCTTAGCCCCACCCCCGTACTGATGTCCTGGATCCGCCTATGCTCGAACTTCTTAGCCCCACCTCCGTACTGATGTCCTGGGTCCGCCTATGCTCTAACTCCCTAGCCCGACCCTCGTACCGATGTCCTGGATCCGCCTATGCTCTAACTCCCTAGCCCCACCCTCGTACTGATGTCCTGGGTCCGCCTATGCTCGAACTCTTTAGCCCTTACCCCCATGCTGATGTCCTGGATCCGCTTATGCTCGATCTCCTTACCCCCCACACCAGTGACGCCCCACCTCCGTGCCCCCCCCGCCCCCGAAACGACATAGGCAGATCCAAGGGGAAAGGGGACGGGTGCCCACCATAGAATCTTAGCGCCCCCTGAAATTGTCCCGGAAACCCCTGGAAAGTTCGATGGCACCCCCTGAAATGTCGTTTTCCCCGAGATGCAGGTATCGGGGTCTACTGATAGGTTTTAGCGCCTATTTGATAGGTTTTTCCTGCCAAAAGTGGCGTCCCTGGTGTAGATAGCGCCCACCAGGAAGTTTCCCCTTCCACGTCGCCCCCGATAGGCAATCCTGGATCCGCGTATGGGAAGCGACATTTCAGGGAGCGTCATCGACCTTGAGAGGCGTGTCTTTACAATTTCAGAGGGCGCCGATGGTCGATTGGGGGTTGGGGAGGGGATGGGGGGAGAAGGGTGGGGGGGCACCTAGCCTACTTATTCCCTGGATCCACCCATGGTCCAAAAACAGAAACATAATACTCTTATTGTAAACTCAGACTTTTACGGTACTCTAATTACTTGTGATGCATTATGGGTAGTGTTGGGTACTTTTTTACCAGACCATAAATAAACAGAAACGGCCGCGCCGATCGCCGGCGTTGCCGCGACGTGGACGCAGGGGTGACGCGTGGTGATTTGCTACAACGATGCGTGGAGAAACGGCATGTTAGTAAAGGTAACTTGGTGTTTCATTGATATATATGCAGATGGAATGTCGACATATGTCTCTTACCTAGCTGCATGCAAAATTTCATTTCCCTCCAATGACTCTAACCACCCTAAACCCCGGTGTGAAGCAAAAATGAACTGATAAAATTACCACTGTGAAATGCATTTTACGGCTTATAGCGCGGAAGCCGTAAGAGATAAGTGGGGGGTATCAGTGAGAAAAATGACGGCAACGAAGTTTTCTATCCAGCCGTGTTAAGTTCAATACCGTAGCTATCATGGTCTGGAAACCAGGGGGCTGAGAATAAAAATTTTAAAAACTTATATTCTATTTTTGCCTATAAAATAAAAAGTTTCAGTCTGAAAGTTTTTATCTCTAAATATATAATAAAGGAGGCTATTCTCTCTTATTATTTGAAATGGGAACTAATTTTTATCAATTAGATCGGAAGATATAAGGGTTTGAATGATATTTTGGGAAATGCAGACCTTCACGGAATGGGCCAAAAAGGACCCTTAAATTTCCGTTTTTGTTTTGTTTCTGTGTTTGTGCAGTACTGCACAAACCGGCCTTTAAATTGGTATTTGACTCAGAATCTGAACTGCTGTAGCTTCAGATATTTCGAGCCTGTAGTTTAGACTGAGTTTTATGCCAAATTTAGGGTGCAAAGTTTAAAAGCTAATTTGGAGCCTTAAATTTATGACTTTTTCTTTCAAACTTTTTGTGTGATCTACAAATTTCCCTGATGTAAAAGGGTGCAAGTTTGAAGACTGTAGATGAATTAGGAAAAAATAGAAAAATAAAAGTTAAAAATCACATAATGCAAAATTCTGGGCAAAATTTTGAAAATTTTGAAAATTGACAACCGTGGTGCTTATTCATTTGGAAGTGCCTTCTATCCACAAAAGTTTTAGGTCTCTGATACCAGCGCTCAGAACAGACAACAACAGACGACGAGACCGGAAAAACTGTCAGAATAGAAGCCGTTTCTTACTTCGTTCGTCACCGGCTTCTGACATCCACTTCTCCATCGAAAACATTTGAACCATTTTTTTGTCAGGTCACATTTAAGGTCACGAGAGGTCAAAACATGCCCGTCATAGGGATAACATGTAAATTCAGTTTTTCGGCCATTAAATCTGAACAAGTAAAGATAGAGCAAAACGACTTGAACTATATGAATTCTCTTAGCAAGCCAAATCGAATGATATATAATTTGACCTTGCTAGGTCAAATCAAGGATTTGACCTGACCTGAGGTCAGATCAGGGTCAAATTATATAAAATGCATATCATTAGAACCGCAAAGCCCAGGCAAGTCTAATGCAGCTAAAATAAATGCTCTATCACCATCCGTTACTGAGTTATTCCGTAAAAACCATTTTTCCCATGTATTTCCAATGGAGAGGTCATGCCTCGTACCTGACCTTAGGTCATCGATATCAAAAATACCGGAACATATTTTAGAGAACTCGGTGGGGCCATTATGTGATATGAGTTTCAATCGGATAAGTTCACCCTGCTCCGACTTATGCTATCTTAAACTTTTTTGAGGTCGGGTCACTTGACCTGTAATGGTGACCTGACCTGAGATGACCTAACCTTAAAATTTTCACAGAAATTGTAAAAATGATGAGGGAAAAGGTATACCAAGTACGGTGGCGCTACGCGCCGCCGTTTTTCTGCTATCTCCGAAAAACCCGAGGGGGCGGGTACCCGCCCCCCGTCAATGCGCGTGTTAAGAGGCGTGTCTTTGCAATTTCAGGGGGCGCGCCAACAGCTGACAACTGTGGCCGTCTGGCTGGGGTACGTTTGGGATACATGTCAGTATAGGCAGATCCAGGCAGAGAAGGTGGCACTTCCCCCCCCGATCGACCCTTGGCACCCCCTAAAATGTCCATGGCTCACCCCCGAAATTTTGCTTTCCCCCCATCAGGATGTGAAAATCGGCGGCCAGCTGATGGGTTTTCCCGGTCAAAAGTGGCGCCCCTTGGTCCGGATGCCACCCCTCCTTCCGGGAAGCTGCCCCTCTCCCCCAATCGGCAATCTTGGATCCACCCGTGCATTTCTGTCTTGGATCCGCCTATGCTCGAACTCCGTAGCCCCACCTCCGTACTGTCCTGGATCCTTCTATGCTCGAGGTCCTTAGCCCCACCCCCGTATTGATGTCCTGGATCCGCTTATGCTCGAGCTCCTTAGCTCCACCTCCGTGCTGATGTCCTGGATTCGCCTATGCTCGATCTCCTTAGCCCACCCCCGTACTGATGTCCTGGGTCCGCCTATGCTCGAGCTCCTTAACCCCACCCCCGAACTGATGTCCTGGATCCGCCTATGCTGGAGCTCCTTAGCCCCACCCCCTACTGATGTCCTGGATCCGCCTATGTTCGAGCTTCTTAGCCCCACCCCCGTATTGATGTTCTGGATCCGCTTATGCTCGAGGTCCCGAGTTCCAACCCGCTCCTGATGTCCTGGATCCGCCTATGCTCGAGCTCCTTAGCCCCACCCCGTACTGATGTCCTGGATCCGCCTATGCTCAAACTCACTAGCCCCACCCCGGTACTGATGTCTTGGATCCGCCTATGCTCGAGCTCCTTAGCCCCACCCCCATACTAATGGCCTGGATCCGCCACTGCTTATTAAGTTTATTTAAGCAGGGAGTGCAAGGATTCACGTGTCATGGTATCACCACAAAGAGGTTTATTCGGCTGGGAAAGAAATGGTGTGCAACGGTGGATCCTTTGGCCAGTGCTACCTATGGTTAGAGGATGCATTAACTAGTGGGTAGATAGATAGACAGATGATAAACTTTTATTGGACGGAAACAATATGACAGGTATAACAAATAGATTGACGCAAAAGCCCGAATCCTTAAGTGGTGGGGCCTCTCTTATCTCTCTCATAAAACACATCACTTTTACCGGACCTATCACACACATACACAGTAAGATTTGGACACACATAAAGAAACAACAAAACACAACAAACCAAACAAGCAAACCAGTTCCTGACCACCATTTTGTTTTTTATTCGTCGCAAGTCGCCGCAGCGAGCGGGACCCCACCGCACGGCCGCCACCCGGCCGTCCGACTGATATGAACATCTAATAGACAATGCGCCCGCCGCACGAGTAGAGGAGCCGAAACGAGACAGACTACCCTGCCACCACCGGGCATTCGCGCTGGTCTATAGCATGCGTACATAGCTATGGTATCTGTCTCGCATAGCAGCTACCAGTGCGCCGCCCGCAGCCACGCTACGGCCGAACGGCGGGGTGAGGTTTCGAGCGGAAAACTTACTAGCATTGTGTATTACATTTAATTAAAGGTACACTGTTGTTGCTATGATATGCAACCTGTTGCGATGGCAAGATATGTCTTTCAACTAGCTTTTTGCCGAATTTCATCCACTTCCATCTATATTAACCATTCGAAATCCTGGTGTGAAGCAAAAATGAACGGATAAAATTACCACCTTTAAATGTATTTTACGGCTGATAGCGCGGAAGCCGTAAGAGATAAGTGGGGGGTATGAGTGAGAAAAATGACGGCAACGAAGTTTTCTATCCAGCCGTGTTATATTCAATACCGTAGCTATCACGGTCTGGAAACCAGGGGGCTGAGAATAAAAATTTTAAAAACTTATATTTTATTTTTGCCTCTAAAATAAAAAGTTTCAGTCTGAAAGTTTTTATCTCTAAATATATATTAAAGGAGGCTATTCTCTTTTATTATCTGAAATGGGAACTAATTTATCTTAATTAGATCGGAAGATATAAGGGTTTGACTGATATTTTGGGAAATGCAGACCTTCGCAGAATGGGCCAAAAAAGACCCTTAAATTTCCGTTTTTGTTTTGTTTCTGTGTTTGTGCAGTACTGCACAAATCGGCCTTTAAATTGGTATTTGACTCAGAACCTGAACTGCTGTAGCTTCAGATATTTCGAGCCTGTAGTTTAGACTATGAGTTTTATGCCAAATTTAGGGTGCAAAGTTTAAAAGCTAATTTGGAGCCTTAAATTTATGACTTTTTCTTTCAAACTTTTTGTGTGATCTACAAATTTCCCTGATGTAAAAGGGTGCAAGTTTGAAGACTGTAGATGAATTAGGAAAAAATAGAAAAATAAAAGTTAAAAATCACATAATGCAAAATTCTGGGCAAAATTTTGAAAATTTTGAAAATTGACAACCGTGGTGCTTATTCATTTGGAAGTGCCTTCTATCCACAAAAGTTTTAGGTCTCTGATACCAGCGCTCAGAACAGACAACAACAGACAGACCTCGGCCTGCGGCCTCGGCAGGTGCCGCTCTGGCGCAGGAGAAGCCGGTGACAATGTACGTTAGCCAAACAGTTCGATTGACAGGCGAGTTTTCTTCAGCAGTTTGATACTTATAATAACGCAATGTTGGAGTTTTAGGTTTTGTGTTCTCATTATGGCTCCATTCAATCCCCTGTCTAGGCCCATGTTTTCCTAAATTAGCATGTCTCTGCATACTGCACCACGCCTGCCCTCTGTTCATATCATCAAAGAAATAAACACACGCATAATGTTTGTTTTGTTAAGCAAAGACTGGGCATGACGAGAAGAAAGGAGATACAATATAAAATATGATGGGTTTTCTGACGGTATTTCACCTATACGTGCAGATTTTCACCCAATTCAGCCTATTTGTTACCGAGTTATGCCCCAGCTCGAGACCTTAGCCCCACCACCGAACTGATGTCCTGGATCCGCCTATGCTCGAGCTCCTTACCCCACCCCCTTACATATGTCCTGGATCTGCCTATGCTCGAACTCCGTAGCCCCACCTCTATACTGCCCTGGATCCGCCTATGCTTGAAGTCCTTAGCCCCTACCCCTACTGATGTCCTGGATCCGCCTATGCTCGAGCTCCCGAGCCCCACCCACGTACTGATGTCCTGAATCCGCTTATGCTCGAGCTCCTTAGCCCCACCCCCGTACTGATGTCCTGGATCCGCTTATGTTTTAACTCTTTAGCCCCTACCTGTTTGAACTCTTTAGCCCCTTGATGTCCTGGATCCGCTTATGCTCGAGCTCCTTAGCCCCACCTCCGTACTGATGTCTTTGATCTGCCTATACTCGAGCCCCTTAGCCCCAGCCCCGTACTGATGTCCTGGATCCGCCTCTGCTCGAACTCCTTAGCCCGACACCCATACTGATGTCCTGGATCCGCCTATGCTCGAACTCTTTAGCCCCTACCCCCGTGCTGATGTCCTGGATCCGCTTATGCTCGAGCTCCTTAGCCCCACCCCCGTACTGATGTCCTTGATCCGCCTATACTCGAGCCCCTTAGCCCCACCCCCGTACTGATGTCCTGGATCCGCCTCTGCTCGAGCTCCTTAGCCCCACCCCCGTACTGATGTCCTGGATCCGCCTCTGCTCGAGCTTCTTAGCCCCACACCCATACTTATGTCCTGGATCCGCCTATGCTCCAGCTCCTTAGCCTCACCCCCGTGCTGATGTCCTGGATCCGCTTATGCTCGAGCTCCTTAGCCCCACCCCCGTACTGATGTCCTTGATCCGCCTATACTCGAGCCCCTTAGCCCCACCCCCGTACTGATGTCCTGGATCCGCCTCTGCTCGAGCTCCTTAGCCCCACACCCATACTTATATCCTGGATCCGCCTATGCTCCAGCTCCTTAGCCCCACCCCCGTACTGATGTCCTGGATCCGCCTATGCTCGAACGTCTTTGCCCCACCTCCGTACTGATGTCCTGGATCCGCCTATGCCCGAACTCCTTAGCCCCTACCCCCTACTGATGTCCTGGTTCCGCCTATGGTCGAGCTTCTTACCCCACCCCCTTACTGATGTCCTGGATCCGCCTATGCTCGAACTCCGTAGCCCCATCTCTGTACTGCCCTGGATCCGCCTATGCTTGAACTCCTTAGCCCCCACCCCCTACTAATGTCCTGGATCCGCCTATGCTCGAGCTCCCGAGCCCCACCCCCGTACTGATGAGCTGAATCCGCTTATGCTCGAGCTCCTTAACACCCACCCCCGTACTGATGTCCTGGATCCGCCTATGCTCGAGCTCCTTACCCCACCCCCTTACTGATGTCCTGGATCCGCCTGTGCTCGAACTTCGTAGCCCCACCTCTGTACTGCCCTGGATCCGCCTATGCTCGAACTACTTAGCCCCCACCCCCTACTGATGTCCTGGATCCGACTATGCTCGAGCTCCCGAGCCCCACCCCTGTACTGATCAGCTGAATCCGCTTATGCTCGAGCTTCTTAGCCCCACCGCCGTACTGATGTCCTAGATCCGCCTCTGCTCGAGCTCCTTAGCCCCATCCCCGTACTAATATCCTGGATCCGCCTATGCTCGAACTCCGTAGCCCCTACCCCCCTACTGATGTCCTGGATCCGCCTATGCTGGAACTCCCGAGTCTCACCCCGTACTGATGTCCTGATTCCGCTAATGCTCAGCTGCTTAGCCCCATCCCCGTACTAATGTCCTGGATCCGCCTATGCTCTAACTCCCTAGCCCGACCCTCGTACCGATGTCCTGGATCCGCCTATGCTCTAACTCCCTAGCCCGACCCTCGTACCGATGTCCTGGATCCGCCTATGCTCTAACTCCCTAGCCCCACCCTCGTACTGATGTCCTGGGTCCGCCTATGCTCGAACTCTTTAGCCCTTACCCCCATGCTGATGTCCTGGATCCGCTTATGCTCGATCTCCTTACCCCCACACCAGTAACGCCCCACCTCCGTGCCTCCCCCCGCCCCCGCCCCGAAACGACATAGGCGGATACAAGGGGAAAGGGGACAGGTGCCCCCATAGAATCTTAGCGCCCCCTGAAATTGTCCCGGAAACCCCTGGAAAGTTCGATGGCACCCCTTGAAATGTCGTTTTCCCCGAGATGCAGGTATCGGGGTCTACTGATAGGTTTTAGCGCCTACTTGATAGGTTTTTCCGGCCAAAAGTGGCGTCCCTGGTGTAGATAGCGCCCACCAGGAAGTTTCCCCTTCCACCTCGCCCCCGATAGGCAATCCTGGATCCGCGTATGGGAAGCGACATTTCAGGGAGCGTCATTCGACCTTGAGAGGCGTGTCTTTACAATTTCAGAGGGCGCCGATGGTCGATTGGGGGTTGGGGGAGGGGATGGGGGAGAAGGGTGGGGGGGGGGGCACCTAGCCTACTTATTCCCTGGATCCACCCATGGTCCAAAAACAGAAACATAATACTCTTATTGTAAACTCAGACTTTTACGGTACTCTAATTACTTGTGATGCATTATGGGTAGTGTTGGGTACTTTTTTACCAGACCATAAATAAACAGAAACGGCCGCGCCGATCGCCGGCGTTGCCGCGACGTGGACGCAGGGGTGACGCGTGGTGATTTGCTACAACGATGCGTGGAGGAACGGCATGTTAGTAAAGGTAACTTGGTGTTTCATTGATATATATGCAGATGGAATGTCGACATATGTCTCTTACCTAGCTGCATGCAAAATTTCATTTCCCTCCAATGACTCTAACCACCCTAAACCCCGGTGTGAAGCAAAAATGAACTGATAAAATTACCACTTTGAAATGCATTTTACGGCTTATAGCGCGGAAGCCGTAAGAGATAAGTGGGGGGTATCAGTGAGAAAAATGACGGCAACGAAGTTTTCTATCCAGCCGTGTTAAGTTCAATACCGTAGCTATCATGGTCTGGAAACCAGGGGCTGAGAATAAAAATTTTAAAAACTTATATTTTATTTTTGCCTATAAAATAAAAAGTTTCAGCCTGAAAGTTTTTACCTCTAAATATATAATAAAGGAGGCTATTCTCTCTTATTATCTGAAATGGGAACTAATTTTTATCAATTAGATCGGAAGATATAAGGGTTTGAATGATATTTTGGGAAATGCAGACCTTCACGGAATGGGCCAAAAAGGACCCTTAAATTTCCGTTTTTGTTTTGTTTCTGTGTTTGTGCAGTACTGCACAAACCGGCCTTTAAGTTGATATTTGACTCAGAGCCTGAACTGCTGTAGCTTCAGATATTTCGAGCCTGTAGTTTAGACCATGAGTTTTATGCCAAATTTAGGGTGCAAAGTTTAAAAGCTAATTTAGAGCCCTAAATTTAAAGTTTTTTCTTTCCAACTTTTTGTGTGAACTACAAATTTCCCTGATGTAAAAGGGTGCAAGTTTGAAGAGTGTAGATGAATTAGCAAAAAATAGAAAAATAAAAGTTAAAAATCACATAATGCAAAATTCTGGGCAAAATTTTGAAAATTTTGAAAATTGACAACCGTGGTGCTTATTCATTTGGAAGTGCCTTCTATCCACAAAAGTTTTAGGTCTCTGATACCAGCGCTCAGAACAGACAACAACAACAACCTCGGCCTGCGGCCTCGGCAGGTGCCGCTCTGGCGCAGGAGAAGCCGGTGACAATGTACGTTAGCCAAACAGTTCGATTGACAGGCGAGTGTTTTCAGCAGTTTGATACTTATAACAACGCAATGTTGGAGTTTTAGGTTTTGTGTTCTCATTATGGCTCCATTCAATCCCCTGTCTAGGCCCATGTTTTCCTAAATTAGCATGTCTCTGCATACTGCACCACGCTTGCCCTCTGTTCATATCATCAAAGAAATAAACACACGCACAATGTTTGTTTTGTTAAGCAAAGACTGGGCATGACGAGAAGAAAGAAGATACAATATAAAATATGATGGGTTTTCCGACGGTATTTCACCTATACCTGCAGATTTTCACCCAATTCAGCCTATTTGATACCGAGTTATGCCCCAGCTCGAGACCTCAGCCCCACCACCGAACCGATGTCCTGGATCCGCCTATGCCCGAGCTCCTTACCCACCCCCTTACATATGTCCTGGATCTGCCTATGCTCGAACTCCGTAGCCCCACCTCTATACTGCCCTGGATCCGCCTATGCTTGAACTCCTGAGCCCCTACCCCTACTGATGTCCTGGATCCGCCTATGCTTGAGCTCCCGAGCCCCACCCACGTACTGATGTCCTGAACCCGCTTATGCTCGAGCTCCTTATTCCCACCCCCGTACTGATGTCCTGGATTCGCTTATGTTTTAACTCTTTAGCCCCTACCTGTTTTAACTCTTTAGCCCCTTGATGTCCTGGATCCGCTTATGCTCGAGCTCCTTAGCCCCACCCCCGTACTGATGTCTTTGATCCGCCTATACTCGAGCCTCTTACCCCAGCCCCGTACTGACGTCCTGGATCCGCCTCTGCTCGAGCTCCTTAGCCCGACACCCATACTGATGTCCTGGATCCGCCTATGCTCGAGCTCCTTAGCCCCATCTCCGTACAGATGTCCTGGATCCGCCTATGCTGGATCTCCTAGCCCCATCCCCGTACCGATATGCTGGATCCGCCTATGCTCAAACCCCTTAGCCTCTAACCCCGTACTGATATCCTGGCTCCGCTTATGCTCGAGCTCCTTAGCCCCACCCCCGTACTGATGTCCTGGATCCGCCTATGCCCGAACTCTTTAGCCCCTACCCTTCTGCTGATGTCCTGGATCCGCTTATGATTGAGCTCCTTAGCCCCACCTCTGTACTGATGTCCTTTATCCGCCTATGCTCGAACCCCTTAGCCCCACCCCCGTACTGATGCCCTGGATCCGCCTCTGCTCGAGCTCCTTAGCCCCACACCCATACTGATGTCCTGGATCCGCCTATACTCCAGCTCTTTAGCCCCACCCCCCGTACAGATGTCCTGGATCCACCTATGCTCGATCTCCTTAGCCCCACCCCCGTACTGATGTCCTGGATCCGCCTTTACTCAGGCTCCGGAGCCACACCCCTGCACTGATGTCCTGGATCCGCCTATGCTCGAGCTCCTTAGCCTCACCCCCGAACTGATGTCCTGGATCTGCCTATGCTCGAACTCCGTAGCCCCACCTCCGTACTGCTCTGGATTCGCCTATACTCAAACTCTTTATTCCCTAGCACCCTACTAATGTCCTGGATCCGCCTATGCTGGAACGCCCGAGCCCCACCACCGTACTGATGTCCTGGATCCGCCTATGCTCGAGCTCCTTAGCCCCACCCCCGTACTGAGGCCTGGATCCGCCTTTGCTGGAGCTCCTTAGCCCCACCTCCGTACTGATGTCCTGGATCCGCATATGCTCGAACTCCTTAGCCCCTACCCCCTACTGATGTCCTGGATCCGCCTATGCTCGAGCTGCTTACCCCAACTTCTTCCTGATGTCTTGGATCCGCCTATGCTCGAACTCCGTAGCCCCTACCCCCTCCCACTGATGTCCTGGGTCCGCCTATGCTCGAGCTCCTTACCCCACCCCCTTACTGATGTCCTGGATCCGCCTGTGCTCGAACTTCGTAGCCCCACCTCTGTACTGCCCTGGATCCGCCTATGCTCGAACTACTTAGCCCCCACCCCCTACTGATGTCCTGGATCCGACTATGCTTGAGCTCCCGAGCCCCACCCCCGTACTGATCAGCTGAATCCGCTTATGCTCGAGCTTCTTAGCCCCACCGCCGTACTGATGTCCTAGATCCGCCTCTGCTCGAGCTCCTTAGCCCCATCCCCGTACTAATATCCTGGATCCGCCTATGCTCGAACTCCGTAGCCCCTACCCCCTACTGATGTCCTGGATCCGCCTATGCTGGAACTCCTGAGTCTCACCCCGTACTGATGTCCTGATTCCGCTAATGCTCAGCTGCTTAGCCCCATTCCCGTACTAATGTCCTGAATCCGCCTATGCTCTAACTCCCTAGCCCGACCCTCGTACCGATGTCCTGGATCCGCCTATGCTCTAACTCCCTAGCCCGACCCTCGTACCGATGTCCTGGATCCGCCTATGCTCTAACTCCCTAGCCCCACCCTCGTACTGATGTCCTGGGTCCGCCTATGCTCGAACTCTTTAGCCCTTACCCCCATGCTGATGTCCTGGATCCGCTTATGCTCGATCTCCTTACCCCCACACCAGTAACGCCCCACCTCCGTGCCCCCTCCCCCCGCCCCCGAAACGACATAGGCGGATACAAGGGGAAAGGGGACAGGTGCCCCCCATAGAATCTTAGCGCCCCCTGAAATTGTCCCGGAAACCCCTGGAAAGTTCGATGGCACCCCCTGAAATGTCGTTTTCCCCGAGATGCAGGTATCGGGGTCTACTGATAGGTTTTAGCGCCTACTTGATAGGTTTTTCCGGCCAAAAGTGGCGTCCCTGGTGTAGATAGCGCCCACCAGGAAGTTTCCCCTTCCACCTCGCCCCCGATAGGCAATCCTGGATCCGCGTATGGGAAGCGACATTTCAGGGAGCGTCATTCGCCTTGAGAGGCGTGTCTTTACAATTTCAGAGGGCGCCGATGGTCGATTGGGGGTTGGGGGAGGGGATGGGGGGAGAAGGGTGGGGGGGCACCTAGCCTACTTATTCCCTGGATCCACCCATGGTCCAAAAACAGAAACATAATACTCTTATTGTAAACTCAGACTTTTACGGTACTCTAATTACTTGTGATGCATTATGGGTAGTGTTGGGTACTTTTTTACCAGACCATAAATAAACAGAAACGGCCGCGCCGATCGCCGGCGTTGCCGCGACGTGGACGCAGGGGTGACGCGTGGTGATTTGCTACAACGATGCGTGGAGAAACGGCATGTTAGTAAAGGTAACTTGGTGTTTCATTGATATATATGCAGATGGAATGTCGACATATGTCTCTTACCTAGCTGCATGCAAAATTTCATTTCCCTCCAATGACACTAACCACCCTAAACCCCGGTGTGAAGCAAAAATGAACTGATAAAATTACCACTTTGAAATGCATTTTACGACTTATAGCGCGGAAGCCGTAAGAGATAAGTGGGGGGTATCAGTGAGAAAAATGACGGCAACGAAGTTTTCTATCCAGCCGTGTTAAGTTCAATACCGTAGCTATCATGGTCTGGAAACCAGGGGCTGAGAATAAAAATTTTAAAAACTTATATTTTATTTTTGCCTATAAAATAAAAGTTTCAGTCTGAAAGTTTTTATCTCTAAATATATAATAAAGGAGGCTATTCTCTCTTATTATCTGAAATGGGAACTAATTTTTATCAATTAGATCGGAAGATATAAGGGTTTGAATGATATTTTGGGAAATGCAGACCTTCACGGAATGGGCCAAAAAGGACCCTTAAATTTCCGTTTTTGTTTTGTTTCTGTGTTTGTGCAGTACTGCACAAACCGGCCTTTAAGTTGATATTTGACTCAGAACCTGAACTGCTGTAGCTTCAGATATTTCGAGCCTGTAGTTTAGACCATGAGTTTTATGCCAAATTTAGGGTGCAAAGTTTAAAAGCTAATTTAGAGCCCTAAATTTAAAGCTTTTCTTTCCAACTTTTTGTGTGAACTACAAATTTCCCTGATGTAAAAGGGTGCAAGTTTGAAGAGTCTAGATGAATTAGCAAAAAATAGAAAAATAAAAGTTAAAAATCACATAATGCAAAATTCTGGGCAAAATTTTGAAAATTTTGAAAATTGACAACCGTGGTGCTTATTCATTTGGAAGTGCCTTCTATCCACAAAAGTTTTAGGTCTCTGATACCAGCGCTCAGAACAGACAACAACAACAACAACAACCTCGGCCTGCGGCCTCGGCAGAGTGCCGCTCTGGCGCAGGAGAAGCCGGTGACAATGTACGTTAGCCAAAGAGTTCGATTGACAGGCGAGTTTTTTCAGCAGTTTGATACTTATAACAACGCAATGTTGGAGTTTTAGGTTTTGTGTTCTCATTATGGCTCCATTCAATCCCCTGTCTAGGCCCATGTTTTCCTAAATTAGCATGTCTCTGCATACTGCACCACGCTTGCCCTCTGTTCATATCATCAAATAAATAAACACACGCATAATGTTTGTTTTGTTAAGCAAAGACTGGGCATGACGAGAAGAAAGGAGATACAATATAAAATATGATGGGTTTTCCGACGGTATTTCACCCATACCTGCAGATTTTCACCCAATTCAGCCTATTTGTTACCGAGTTATGCCCCAGCTCGAGACCTCAGCCCCACCACCGAACTGATGTCCTGGATCCACCTATGCTCGAGCTCCTTACCCCACCCCCTTTACATATGTCCTGGATCTGCCTATGCTCGAACTCCGTAGCCCCACCTCTATACTGCCCTGGATCCGCCTATGCTTGAACTCCTTAGCCCCTACCCCTACTGATGTCCTAGATCCGCCTATGCTCGAGCTCCCGAGCCCCACCCACATACTGATGTCCTGAATCCGCTTATGCTCGAGCTCCTTAGCCCCACTCCCGTACTGATGTCCAGGATCCGCTTATGTTTTAACTCTTTAGCCCCTACCTGTTTTAACTCTTTAGCCTCTTGATGTCCTGGATCCGCTTATGCTCGAGCTCCTTAGCCCCACCCCCCGTACTGATGTCTTTGATCCGCCTATACTCGAGCCCCTTAGCCCCGGCCCCGTACTGATGTCCTGGATCCGCCCCTGCTCGAGTTCCTTAGCCCGACACCCATACTGATGTCCTGGATCCGCCTATGCTCGAGCTCCTTAGCCCCATCTCCCGTACAGATGTCCTGGATCCGCCTATGCTGGATCTCCTTAGCCCCAGCCCCGTACCGGTATGCTGGATCCGCCTATGCTCAAACCCCTTAGCTTCTAACCCCGTACTGATATCCTGGCTCCGCTTACGCTCGAGCTCCTTAGCCCCACCCCCGTACTGATGTCCTGGATCCGCCTATGCCCGAACTCTTTAGCCCCTACCCCTCTGCTGATGTCCTGGATCCGCTTTTGCTTGAGCTCCTTAGCCCCACCTCTGTACTGATGTCCTTCATCCGCCTATACTCGAACCCCTTAGCCCCACCGCCGTACTGATGCCCTGGATCCGCCTCTGCTCGAGCTCCTTAGCCCCACACCCATACTGATGTCCTGGATCCGCCTATACTCCAGCTCTTTAGCCCCACCCCCGTACAGATGTCCTGGATCCACCTATGCTCGATCTCCTTAGCCCCACCCCCGTACTGATGTCCTGGATCCGCCTTTGCTCAGGCTCCGGAGCCACACCCCTGCACTGATGTCCTGGATCCGTCTATGCTCGAGCGCCTTAGCCCCACCCCGAACTGATGTCCTGGATCTGCCTATGCTCGAACTCCGTAGCCCCACCTCCGTACTGGCCTGGATTCGCCTATGCTCAAACTCTTTACTCCCTACCACC